>PVHP010008068.1:0-54327 GCA_004024765.1 Zapus hudsonius | reverse complement strand
GGAGGCAGAAGTAGGAGGATCACTATGAGTTCGAGGCCAGCCTGGGACAGAGTGAAACCTCCCTTGAAAACCAAAAGAGAGAGAGAGAGAGAGAAAGAGAAGAACAGTTCTGAGAACAACCCAAATTTATGCTAAGATTGAAGGAAGGAGAGAATGAACTAGACTTCAGGGCTGCTGCTTGGCGAGAGAAGGGGTGGCTTCAGGCTGAGGTGCCCTGGAACCCATGAGAAAGCTGAAGCCTTTGATATTTGACTCACCCTAGTCATGGCAGTTCTGTCCTATTTATTCATTATTTTAAAATTTTATTTATTGTTTTTTCCTGTTCATAAAAAGAAAATTAAAACATTTGGGGGGGAGCTAGAGAGAAGACTTAGAAGTTAAGGCATTTGCCTACAAAGCAGAAGGACCTGAGATCGATTCTTCAGGACCCACATAAAGCCAGATACGCAAGGTGGTGCATGTGTCTGGAGTTCATTTGCAGTGACTGGAGGCCCTGGTGCACCCATTCTCTCTGTCTGCCTTTTTCTCTCTCTCAAATAAATAATAAAATATTTAAAAAATTTTTTTCAGAACAGTATCTGTTTTGGCAGATTTCTGATCATACAGAAACATGCCCTTTATATTGCACTCTGTAAGGGCTACCTTCCTTCCTTCCTTTCCTCCTTCCTTCCTTCCTTCCTTCCTTTATTTATTTATTTTTTTTTGGAGGGGGGAGACCAAACTTAGTCTCACTTAGTCTCAGGGTGGCCTTGAACTCACAGTGACCCTCTTACCTCTGCCTCTGCTGGGATTAAGGGTGAATGCAACCATGCCCAGTTAGGGTTATTTTTCTTTTTCTTTTTGGTTTTTCGAGGTAGGTTCTTACTCTAGTCCAGGCTGACCTGGAATTCACTATGTAGTCTCAGGGCGGCCTTGAACTCATGGTGATCCTCCTACCTCTGCCTCCTGAGTGCTGGGATTAAAGGCATGCGCCACCACTCCTGGCAGGGTTATTTTTCTTTAAAGCTATTAAAACTTTGTTTTTAAGATATGCTAAACATTTTTAACTCACTGTTATTTCTCAAGGAGTCTTTTTAAAATTTGTTTGTGGAGTTTTTTTGTTTTTTGAGGTAGGGTCTCACTTTAGCCCAAGCTGAAATGGAGCTCACTCTGTAGTCCCAGGCTGGCCTCAAACTCACGGTGATCCTACTACCTTTGCCTCCCAAGTGCTGGGATTAAAGGTGTGCACTACCCATGCCTGGCTCCAAGAGTCATTAAAAAAATATTTATTTATAAACAATGAAAGAGAGTGAAGTGGTGGTGCACGCCTTTAATCCCAGCACTCGGGAGGCAGAGGTAGGAGGATTGCCATGAGTTCAAGGCCACCCTGAGACTACAGAGTTAATTCCAGGTCAGTCTGGACTAGAGTGAGACCCTACCTCAAAAAACCAAAAAAAGAAAGAGAGTAAGTATTGGTGTGCCAAGGCCTCTTGCCACACTGCAAACGAACCCCAGATGCATACACCACTTTGCACATCTGGCTTTATGTGGGTATAGGGGAGTTGAATCTGGGCCCCAGCAGTTTTTGCATGCAAGCACCTTTAACCACTGAGCTATTTCCTCAGCCCCTCTCAAGGGGTCATTAGATGGGGACTTTTCTGTGTCTCGGAGAGTTGGCAGCCTCTGTATCAGAATTAGAATGCTCTTTGAAGCCTCTAAGATATTAGCTTGAAAGAATGAAGTATTTTCATTGTGCGATAAAGAAAGTGACTCTGGCTGGGAACTGGCCGAACCCCTTCCTGGGGCAGCTGGATGCGGGTAGTGAGCTCCGTGATGGGAATGCCTGCAGCTTCTCTTCCAGACCCCACAGTCACATGGTTAATCTGTGTGCACGTAGACCATTCTGCCTGAGTAGCTGAAGCCATTTCAGGAAGGATGGGGCGGAGTTAATAAGGGTCTCTCAACCTCAGCTAGGTGTCTTCAGTCTTCCCCGGTAATTGCCAGTTCATGGTGGATATCTAGATTCAAAAATAAGATGCTGGCTGGGTATGTTGGTGCACACTTTAATCCCAGCATTTGGGAGGCAGAGGTAGGAGGATTGCTCAGTTCAAGGCCACCCTAAGACTACATAATGAATTCCAGGTCAACCTAGGCTAGAGCAAGGCCCTACCTCAAAACAACAACAAAAAAAAAAAAAAAGGTAAAAATTAAAAAATAAAAAAAAAATTAAGATTCTCAGCAGAATTTTAACCTTTGAGGCAGGAAGAAACAGACCACTATCATCAAAGTAAAAAATGGTCCATAACTCCCTCCACACAGCACTCTGCCCCACCCCCATCAATCCCTGAGATCCTCAGTGGAGACTTCTTGAGCGTAGATGTAAAGGATGGTGTACACCCGTGGTGGGGGTGAAATTTCTTTCTACATATTTGTTTTTACACTATCTGGATTTTTGTTTCAGAAAATGTCTTTTTATTGTTGCTGTTTCTGAGCCAGGGTCTCACTTTAGCCCAGGCTACAGCGAGTTTCAGATCAGACTGGGGCTACATGACAATCCTCCTGCCTCAGCTCCATATGCATGAGCACCATGCCTGGTTAGAAAATGCATTTAAAAAACATTTTTAGCCGGGCGTGGTGGCGCACGCCTTTAATCCCAGCACTCAGGAGGCAGAGGTAGGAGAATCACCATGAATTCTAGGCCATCCTGAGTCTACATAGTGAATTCCAGGTCAGCCTGTGCTAGAGCGAGACCCTACCTCGAAAAAAAATTTTTTTAAATTTATTTACAAGCAGAGAGAGGGAGCAGGGAGAGAATGGGTGCCCCAGGGCCTCCAGCCACTGCAAACAAACTCCAGATGCATGCTCCACTTTGTGCACCTGGCTTTATGTGGGTACCAGGGATCAAACCTGGGTTGTTAGCCTTTGTAGGCAAGCACCTTAAACCACTGAGCCATCTCTCCAGCCCTTAAAGAATTTTTAAGAAAAATTTATTTTATTTGGTGGGGGGGGGGAAGACAGCATACCCTGAAATTCAGAGGACAACTATGGGATTGGTCCTCGCCTCAGACCTCTACCTCCTTTGAGGCAGGGTTCACAGAAGCCCTGCATATCTCTTTCCAGTCCCAGCCTCCTCCTCCCCACCCCCAGGATAACCACACCTCTTTTCTGCTAAGCTGAGGCAAAAGGATTGCTTGCACCAAGGAGTATAAAGCCAACCTGGATAACACAATGAGACCTTTAATCCCAGCACTCAGGAGGAGGGATAGGCTCAAATTCAAGCAAACAAACAAACAAAAATTACTGGTTCTGCCTGCTTTTGTTTTTTTTCCAGGTAGGGTCTCACTCTAGTCCAGGCTGATTTAGAATTCACTCTGTAGTCTCAGGCTGGCCTCAAACTCACAGGGATCCTCCTACCTCTGCCTCTTGAGTGCTGGGATCTAAGGTGTATGCCCTGCCTTTTTTTGTTGGTGTTAAAAGCAGAGAGAGATAGGAGACAGAAAGAATGGGCACCCCAGGGCCTCCAGCCTCTGCAAACAGACTCCAGATGCATGTGCCACTTTGACCATCTGGCTTTACGTGGGGCCTGGGGAAACCATCCAGGGTTGTTAGGCTTTACAGGCAAGTGCTTTAACTGCTGAGCCATCTCTCCAGCTTCCCCCCTCTTTTAATGTAGTTGGAATTCAGAGCACTTTGACTCCATTGCTCAACTTTCTGTGAGATTCATTCTTATCACTGTGGGTATCTGTGCATTGCTCTTCCTCCCCACATGCGGCACTTGACTGGGAAAGATAACCACAGTTTATCAAGAAGCATCCAGTGTGGGGTGACTGTGTATGGTGACGCTGTGACACGTGTATCTCTATGTCTGCCTAGCATTTCTGCTGGGTCTGGGGCACAGGTGTTCTGAGCCTTAGTGAAGTCGGCCAGGCTGTACTAGTTAGCATTGCCTGACCAGCTTCCATCTCTCTATTGGAGAGCACTGGGTCTGGGCCTCAATTCAGGGAAGAAAATGGGGCTCATTGGCTACTGCATGCTGTCTGTCTACTGAGCCCATAGAAAGCGAAGTTTCCCATCTTCTCCCGTCCTGTCTCAGAGGCTGTTTCTGGGGAGGTGCTTCGCCCACCATGAGTAGAATTTCCTTGGTTACCACTAAGGTTGTTCATGGAGTTAGTTCTCTGCCTCTGGCCGAGTATATGTAGCTGAAGCCTTCCGTTCCTGAACCATAGGAGAGAATTCCTTGCCTGGAGGACAAGAGAATGAGGGCTGTATTTTTCTGGAACCCAGGCTTTGGATAGGTTCTTGGGAATTCATGCCTTTTGTGTTTGGCTGCCCTCACTGACTCCCCATGATTGGCCAAGCTGTTTAACACCCTAAGTGGATTCGCCAGGATTCCTGACTGTCCCCAGGTCTGGAATCCAAAAGGAAGGCTTTGGCCTGGCCATTCTAGAAGGAAGAACCCCAAGTAGGATGTGGTTTCTCAATCAGAGGAAGTGGCGGCCAGCAGTGGTGGCCTGGGAGGCAGAGTGATGTGCAGAGCAGGCTCTGTGTCCAGGGAGGCTGAGGTCTGGGCCCATTGACGTCGTCATCCAAAGAACATCTCTCCAACAAACAACATCCTTGCAAATGCTTCAAGAGCCACTTAATCCAAGAGAAAGAGACCTTTCAATAGTCAAGGAAGTCTTTATTTTGTTGTGTTTTGTTTCGGGGGTCTCATGACTGCTAAGCACATGTTTTACCACTGAACACCAGCTCAGAAGTATTTGTCTTTCTTTGGTGAGGGCAGGGGCTCACTCTGTAGCCCAGGCTAGTCTCACAGTCCTCCTACCTCAGCCTCCTGAGTACTGGGACTAAAGGCTTGGACCACCACACCTGGCAAGACTGTTTTAATACCCATCAAATTGGCCAAGAGCAGTGAGTGAATTCCAAGTGCTGCTGAAGGCTTGGAGATCGGCCCTGTCGCCGATGGCCACCACTCCCCTAAGGAAGATAAGGAAGAACGTGGGTGGTGTGGTTGTACCTCTCCTAGGTTATACCACATGGGAGTCTGGAAAACTAGAGTGTGTAATTGGGGCATGAATTTTATTTATTTTGTTTTCATTTTTGTGTGTGTACATGTGGAAGTGCGGGTGAACATTTGCCACGTTCACTTGTAGAAGTCTGCATCTTGGTCCTTGCGTCCCATTTAATATGAGCCAGGGTCTCTTACTGTTCACTGCTGTGGATGCCAGGCGAGCTGGTCTGTAAGGTTCTGTGATTTTCCTGTCTCTGCCTCACATCTCACTCTAGGTAGGAGCATTGGAACTACAGGTATGCACGACCACATCCAGCTTCGTGTGCATCCTGGGCCCCCAAATCAAATCTTTTTAGGGGCTGGAGAGATGGCTCAGAAATTTAGGTACTTGCTTGCAAAACCTAAAGGCCCAGGTTCAATTTCCCAGTATCCACATAAAGCCAGATGCACAGAGGCACATGCATCTGGAGTTTGTTTGCAGTGGCAGGAGGCCAGGCACGTCCCTTCTGTCTCTCTCTGCTGACAAATAAATCAATAAAGATATCTTACTAAATTTTAATTTATTCATTTGCAAGGAGAGAGTAGAGCACAAGAGCCAGGGCTTCTTACAGCTGCAAATGAACTCCAGATGCTTGGGCCACTTTGTGCATCTGGCTTTCTGTGGGTACTAGGGAGTTGAACCTGGGCTGGAAGGCTTTGCAAGCAAGTGCCTTTGACCACTAAATCATCTCCCCAGCTCTGAACTCAAGTCTTCACACTTGTACTACAAGTGCTTTACCTCCTGAGTCATCTCCCCAGCCTAAAGAAGACATTCCATTTAGGCTGGTCATGGTGGCACACGCCCATAATCTCAGCATTTGGAAGACAGAGGGAGCAGGATAGAGAGTTGAAGATCAGCCTTGGCTACCTAACAAGTTCAGAGACAGCCTGGGCTACATGAGACCCTGTTGTGAGTGTACGTGTGTGATGTATGTGCCCATGTGGCACCCCACGTGCTGCTAACTTGTGGAGGGGTACACTTGCCTGGTGGCCAAGTACCCTACTTCGTCCCTCGCCCACCAGAAGTCAAGTAAGAGAGCCAGAGTCTTACTGATCCCAGAGCTTGATGGTTTTTCATGAGTCCAATGAATTTCTGGTCCTTGCTTCCTTAAGGGACAGGTGTGCATGGCCACACCCAGATGTTTATATGGATGTTGGGGATCAAACTCAGCAGTGTCTCAGGCCTCCTCAGTGCTGTTAACCACTGTGCCATCTCTCTAGCCCAGGAGCCCCTATTTGAAATGAAGACCATTTAATTTAAATTTTCAAAATTGACATATGATTCATTTACTGGAAAGGTTTTAAGAGTGTTTATACAAGCTGAGGCTGGTGGCCCAGGCCTGTAATCCCAGCTACTTGGAAGTCCGAGACAGTTGGCGTCACAGGTTTGAGGCCCACCTGGGCTTCAGAATGAGACCTTGTCACAAAAAATAAAAAACAAAAACAAACAAAAATAATTAGGGAGGGAAAGAGCCAGGAATGACAAAGCATCCTGGGTCTGCAAACCTACTTTTCAGTTGTAAATTGTATGATATCAAAATGAAGCTACCGAGAAATCTATGAAGCTACAGTACACACTAAGTATGAAATACAAACCAGATTTCAAGACTCAATACCAAAAACTATATAAAGTTAACTAATTAGTATTTTTTTGAGGTAGGGTCTCGCTCTAGCCCAGGCTGACTTGGAATTTACTACGTAGTCCCAGGCTGGCCTCAAACTCACAGTGATCCTCCTACCTCTGCCTCCCAAGTGCTGGGATTAAAGGAGTATGATTTTTTGTATGTTGACTGTATATGGGAATGATTACATTTTGGGAGCATATTGTGTTAAATATATTATGAAACTTCATTTAAAAATATTCATTTATTTGCAAGCAGAGAAAGAGAGATAGAGACAGAGAGAGAGAAGGAGGGAGGAAGGAGGGAGGGAGGGAGGGAATGTACCAGGGCCTTTTGCCACTGCAAAGGAACTCCAGATGCAGGTGCCACTTTATGCATCTGGCTTTTCATGGGTACTGGGGAAATTGAACACAGGCCATCATGCCTTGCAATCAGGCACCTTTAACCAATGAGCCATTTCTTCAGCCCTGAAACTTTATGTATGTATGTATTTCCCCATTTCAGTGTGACTTCTGGTAACCTTGAAGTTAGTCTGTGGTTCCCATGTTTCTCTTGGACTGCTCTCATCTGTGCTCTCACGGTAGTAGATATTGTAGTGTTGTTTGGAATAAGGCAGAAAAGTAGAGACAAACCTGGTTCATTAACAAGACAGGATAAATAAATGCAGTTTTTTTTTAAATAAGGTTTTATATATCCTAGGCTGGTCTTAAATTCACCATGTAGCTAACTTATGATCCCCCAGGTTCTACCTTCCTAGTGCTGGGATTGTAGACATGCACCACCATGCCTGTTTTTTTAAAAATATTTTTATTTATTCATTTTTAAGCAGAGAGAGAGAGAGAGAGAGAGAGAGAGAGAGAGAGAGAGAGAGCACCAGGGTCACTACCTTGTGGGTCTGGCTCATGTGGGTACTGGGGAATTGAACCAGGGGCCTTAGGCACTGGAGGCAAGTGCCTTAACCGCTGAGCCATTTCTCCAGCCCCCAAGCCTGGTTTATGTTGTGTTGAGGATAGAACCCAGAGCTTTGTGCAGGCTGAGTAGCTACCAACTGAACTACATCCCAGCCACAGTGGAGTTTTCTTTGCCCAGTGACATGCCATGTGGGAGCTCAAATGAATGAGTGAACTAGAGCTAATGTCCATTGCATGGGGAGATCTAAAGACACCACACTGGATGGCTGGAAAGGTTGCAGAAGATTCCTTAGTCAGTAAAGGTATTTTTGTTTTTGTTTTATTGATTTTTCGAGGTCGGGTCTCACACTCGCCCAGGCTGACCTGGAACTCACTCTGTAGTTCCAGGCTGGCCTCAAACTCCTAGCAGTCCCCTTACCTCTGCCTCCCAAGTGCTGGGATTAAAGGCATGTGCCACCATGCCCGGTTCTGTAAGGGTTTTAAATTTTATTGTTATTTATTTATTTGAGCACTCACGCGCACGTCTCCTGCTGTAAACGAATGCCAGATGCTTGTGCTACTTTTTGCATCTGTCTTGACATGGGTTCTGGGGAATTAAACTTGGGTCAGCAGGATTTGCAAGCAAGTACACACACACAGAGAGAGGGGGGGGATTGTTAGGTCTTGTTGCTGCTGCAAAGACCCTGTACACGTGTCACTTTGTGCATCTGACTATATACTATACATGGGTACTGGAGTATGGAGCCTGGCCAGTCAGACCTTGCAACCAAGGGCCTTTAACCGCTGAGCCATCTCCCCAGCCCCTGTACGGTTTTAGAGATGCAAAAATATTAGGAATCCAGCTGGGGAGATAAAGGGGCCAGCGTTCAGTGCCCCGGCACCCATGTAAATCTGGATGCAAGGGGTGAACAATTCATAATCCCAATGTGCCTGCAGTACTGGGGGGCAGAGGCAGGAGAATCCCAAAGCTCACAGGCCAGTTAGTTGGCGTTTGCAGAGCGAATCTGTGTCAAACAAGGTGGAAGACAATGACCTCCATATGTGTGCTATGACGCATGTGTACCCATATACACACATTTATACACATATTACTCTCTCTCAAATACATAAAAAATTTTAATAGTGGAGATTCTTGTAGCCATGTATTGACATAACAAAAATATAAAAATATTATTCATGAGGGCTGGAGGGATGGCTCAGGAGCTTGCTTGCAAAGTCTGACAGTCTGGGTTCAATTCCCCAGTACCCACTTAAAGCCAGATGTACAAAATGGTGCGTGTGTCTGGAGTCTGCAGTAGCAAGAGGCCCTGGCATGCCTATTTTCTCTCTCTCTCCTTGCAAATAAATAAAATATATTTTTTAAATTTTTATTTATTTGCAAGCAGAGAGACACAGAGAGAATGGGTGTGCCAGGGCCCCTAGCCACTGCAGACGAACTCCAGATGAACGCACCACTGTGCATCTGGCTTTATGTGGGTACTGGGGAATCAAACTTGGGTCATTAAGTTTTTCAGGCAAGCTCCTTAACCACTGACCCATCTCTCCAGTCCAAAATATTTTTTTAAAAAAGGAAAAACAATATTCATAGAAACTATAAACAACCGGATTCTGGGCAAGCTGAAGGAGGGAGGAGGGAGGGATCTGGTGACCTGGAGTGGGGGGGACCCAGGAGCTTTAATTCTATGTGGAATGTTTTGTTATCACAGTGGCCCTGTAAGCACGGAGTGGGAAATGACTGGGAGTTTAGCATGAGAGCCATGTTTAAGCCAATCAGTTTCTGGTTAGAAAGCTTTAAAGAACTTCAGCCTTTGGTCTTCATTAAGTTCTAAGGTGCCAGGCTGGAGAGATGGCTCAGCGGTTAAGGCACTTACTTCCAGTGCCTAAGGCCCCAAGTTCAATTCCCAGGACCCACATAAGCCAGACCCACTGGGTGGTGGCCCTGGTGTGTTCGTTCTCTCTCTATCTATCTCTATCTATCTCTCTGCTTGAAAATGAATAAATAAAATATTTTTTAAAAGAGTTCTAATTCTACTGGAGATGATTTTTTAAAAAAAGTTCTAAGGTGCCTCCTCACCCTTTCTTCTGCCAGCCGGTAGCCAGAACAGGGTCTCACAGATTCTCAAGTGACTTGACCAAGAGAAGGTGGGGTGGACAGTGTTCCCACAGGATAAGAGAAGGAGGAGCCACAAGCCAACTGTAGAGGACAAGGCCTTGTAGGTGACGAGCTCTGTGTGCCCTCCAGCTGGGCCGGGATCTGGGCTTCAGGCTCTCATTCTACTCTTGCCTCCTCAGAGCCCTGAAGCCCAGGATGCCCCCTGGGGTGGATTGCCCCATGGAGTTCTGGACCAAGGAAGAGAATCAGAGTGTGGCCGTTGACTTCCTCCTGCCTACAGGGGTCTACTTGAACTTCCCGGTGTCCCGCAATGCCAACCTCAGCACCATCAAGCAGGTACAACTTCATCTTAACGCCTGTCCTGGGAGCGTGGAGCTCAGACAGACAGACACATCATCTTCTTGGCCTTGGAAGGCTCAGATGTGAATTTTACAAGATAAAATTTCCAGGAATTGTTTAAAAGCCTGTGATTAAACTCCACTTTCCAGTCTGCTTCCCTGGAACAGTATGTGTTACCCTTCCCTAGACCGTAGATCGTTGGCCGGCAGACTTGATGACAGTGCCAGCCTCGAGCTCTGCCTCCAGCTGGGCTGTCACCCACCCATGACTGTGGGATCAGTTTTGGAACCACACTTTACAGCCGCTGAAGGGGTCCTCCGGGCTCTTCATCCATTGAACTGTCACCATGACAGTCAAGAGCATCCTTAGAAAGAAGTCTTGGTTTTATTGAATAATTATCACAGTGAAGAACTGAGTCAAACCACTTGTGGTTTTTGTTGTTGTTGTTTGAGGTAGGATCTTCCTCTAGCCCAGGCTGACCTGGAATTCACTATGTAGTCTCAGGGTGGCCTCAAACTCTCGGTGATCCTCCTACCTCTGCCTCTTCAGTGCTGAGATTAAAGTCATGTGCCACCATGTCTGGCCAAAGTGTGGAATTTAATGGGTAATGCTTTGGGCTGTCAGAGGACAAGACCTTACTACAGAATTTTAGTTTAGAGAGATTTTTTAAAATTAGCTTAAATAGGAAAGAAGGAAGGGAGGAAGGAAGGAAAGGAGGGAGGAAGGCAGGCAAAGCTCCTTTTACAGAAGGGAGGGGGCTTCTGAAAATGGAAAAGCCCACCTAGAGCCTCGGATTAGGGTTTACCTCGGAATTTTAAAAGCCATAACTAGGAGCAGAACAAAAATGTGACAGAAGCAAGGATTGTTCTTGAGGGTTTTCCTTTTTCTCGGCCACTTCCTGGGAGATTTCTTTAAAATTTTTTCTACTACAAAAATCACATGGATACATTAAAATTTAGAAAAACAAGAGCTAGCGTAACATACACGAAGCCCTGCAATCTGTCCACAGTACTGCAGAAATGAGGTCGGAAGGCACACACCTATAATGCCAACATTCGAGAGATGAAGGCAGGAGCAGCAGGAGCTCAAGGCCATCCTTGGCTACATACTGAGTTTCAGGCCAGTCTGGAATGTATGAGAACCTGTCTCAAAACAAAACAAATTTCTTTTTCTCTCCCCCATTGCAAATAAATAAAAATACTTTTTAAAAAACAGTCACATGGGCTGGAGAGATGGCTAAGCGGTTAAGGCACTTGCCTCCAGTGCCTAAGGCCCCAGGTTCAATTCCCCAGGACCCACATAAGCCAGACCCACAAGGTGGTGGCCCTGGTGTGCTCTCTCTCTCTCTCTCTCTCTCTATCTCTCTATTTCTATCTCTCTACCTCTCTGCTTGAAAATGAATAAATAAAATATATTTTAAAAAAAACAGCCACGTATGGTGGTACCAGCACGCCTTTAGTCCCAGGACTCAGGAAGCAGAGGAAGGCCACTCTGAGACTACATAGTGAATTCCGTGTCAGCCTGGGCTAGAGTGAGACCCTACCTCAAAATGCAAAACAAACAAATAAAGAAAAAGAAATAAAACAAATAAGAAAAAGAAGGAAGAAACTACCTATTTACTTATGACGTAACACACAAGACAACTGGAGCCAGCACATAGCTGGTTCCTGCTTTCTACCTTGTTTGATTTTTCTGACAATTCTGCTGGTGAACTTTCTCCCACCCCTAGTGAGCATTACAGCATTGTGATCATGTCATAAACCTGATATAAATATATGTCTGTGATCCTAGCACTTGGGAGGCAAAGGCAAGCCAGCCTGGGCTACTAAGATCTTGTCTCAACAAAACAAAACAAAATAAACACACACAAGATAAAGATCAGGGAATGAGCCAGCCTCATATGATCAGCCAAGGGTTCCTCCAGGTCATGCCTGGCTGCCTCTCTGGAGAGCAGAAGGTTGTCCATGTTCTCTGTGGGGAGACAGTGGGACCCACTGCCCAGCCCCAAATCCTACAACACCCTGGGGCCCTGCATAGAGGGACGCCTGCTGACACCTCCCCAGGCATCTGAGAGGTATGCGGGTCCTGCAGGGAGGGCTGGAGGCTGACGGTGACTGTCTCCCAGGTGCTGTGGCATCGTGCGCAGTACGAGCCATTCTTCCACATGCTCAGTGACCCCGAGGCCTACGTGTTCACCTGTGTCAACCAGACCGCTGAGCAGCAGGAGCTGGAGGACGAGCAGCGACGCCTGTGTGATGTCCAGCCCTTCCTGCCGGTCCTCCGCCTGGTGGCCCGCGAGGGTGACCGAGTGAAGAAGCTCATCAACTCACAGATCAGCCTCCTCATTGGGAAAGGTCTTGGTTCTGGGGGGGTCACAGTCACCCAGGCTGGCTCTGCCTGCCCCTCCCCCACCGGACTGACCCCCTGCTCTCATCACCCTCAGGCCTCCATGAGTTTGACTCCCTGCGTGACCCAGAAGTGAACGACTTCCGCAGCAAGATGCGCCAGTTCTGCGAAGAGGCCGCTGCTCGCCGCCAGCAGCTGGGCTGGGAGGCCTGGCTGCAGTACAGCTTCCCTCTGCAGCTGGAGCCCTCAGCCAGGAGCTGGGGTCCCGGCACCTTGCGAATCCCCAACAGGACCCTGCTTGTCAACGTGAAGTTTGAGGGCAGTGAGGTGAGCCTGTGATGCCTGTTTCCCAGGGTCACTGCCCTGGGTGTTGTATCCAGCCTGCCTCGCCCAGGAAGCTCTGCTGTGAAGCTCCCCATTCATCCAAAACCCTCACCCCAATTCCCTCTCCTCCCAATAGCATGAGATGGCATTTGGCATGCTTACTTGGCAGGGGAGATCCTGCAATCCAGATGGCATTTGCCAGGTTCCCGTGCATGCGAGAGGCTTAGCAGAATGTCACACTAAGCAAATTTAAAAAAAAATTTTCAGTGTATTTGCAAGGAGAGAGAGAGCCAGTGAGAGAACATGGATGTGCCAGGGCCTCTTGCACTGCAAAAGAACTTCAGATGTATGCACCACTTTGTGCATCTGGTTTTACGTGGGTACTGGGGAACTGAACCCAGGACAGCAGGCTTTGCAAGCAAGTGCCCTTAACCACTGAGCAATCTCTCCATTCCCCCACCAAGCAAATCTAACAGATTGATCCAACGGTGCTTTATTCATTCATCCATTCCCAGTGCCTCCTGGATGAACACCTACATATTTCCCTTGTGGAGCCATATGTGGGGAGGAGTCTGTCTTCAGGAAATACCGTCCCTATCCCCAGAAGCCCATGGAGCTTGCAGAGCAGGGGGTGATGTCTCTTGTCCTTGTAGGAGAGTTTCACCTTCCAGGTGTCCACCAAGGACATGCCCCTGGCACTAATGGCCTGTGCCCTCCGGAAGAAGGCCACGGTGTTCCGGCAGCCTCAGGTGGAGCGGCCTGAGGACTTCGCACTGCAGGTGAACGGGAGGCATGAGTATCTCTATGGCAGCTACCCTCTCTGCCAGTTCCAGGTGAGGCCTGCTCTGCTGTGTTCCCCATCACCTGCGTGCACCCTAAGGGCAGTGGGAGAGTCTGATGAGCCAGGCCTTTGCAGTCACCAGGAGAGCATCTCCTTGCTGGGCTGGTCCCCCATGAGTACAAGGAGGTTGTGTGAGCAGATAGTAGAAGGCTCCTTCCAAGGTCCCGGATAGGCAGTGTCAGCTTGGGAGTCCCTGGGTAGCAAGTTGTCCAGGAAGTGGGTGGGCCACCTGTCAACAGCTCATGCCATGCCCCCATCCCAGTACATCTGCGGCTGCATGCACAGAGGACTGACCCCCCACCTGACCATGGTCCACTCCTCCTCCATCCTCGCCATGCGGGACGAGCAGAGCAACCCTGCTCCTCAAGTCCAGAAAGCCCGCACCAAACCTCCCCCTATTCCTGCCAAGAAGGTAAGACAGTGTTCTCCCCTCCCAGAGCCTACTGAGCAGCACCCCAGGAGGGGCGTGGGTCCTACCTGAGCTGCAGGACAGTCTATTCTCAGCAATCTCGGGGGCATTGGGACCTCTGGGTGTCTGCGCTGCAGGCAGATTTTTCTGGTGTTGGGGACACATGTCTGAGCTTTACCACAACCCTGTCCCCTCAGCCCTCCTGCGTGTCCTTGTGGTCCCTGGAGCAGCCATTCTTCATCGAATTGATCGAGGGCAGCAAAGTGAATGCTGATGAGCGGATGAAGGTGAGGGCTCCTGGACCAGGTGAGGGAGCTGATGTTTTCTGCACAAACAAGGCGCCTGTGGCCAGGGGGGCTGGCAGCGGAAGAAGAGTGGGAAGATGTGACACGAAACCCACCTGACCACATTACCCAGCATCCCTGCCTGGAGTGGCTGTAAGCCTCTTCAAAACAGGAAGAGGGGAGTGGGGCGGGCCAGCCAGCCAGAGACTGATTCGTGGAAACCAGGCAGAAGTGATTTCTGTGTATTTGACTTTGGTGGAGGTTGTGGGGTCAGGCTCAGCTCAGGGATGAAGAGGTTCTGCAGAGGTTCTGAGGCCTGACCCCCTCTGGGTTGCAAGGGCAGTGTGGGAACGTACTGCTCTGTAACCTCTCCAGAGCACTTTCTCACAACCTGTCTCCTCTGCCCTCACAACGGCCCGCCACATGGAGATTTTATTGTCCCCTTTGTGGGATGCCATGTCTGGTCCAGAGGCTAGGTCTCTTGCCTGGTGGGCTCACTTTACAAGCGGGAGGGCTGGGTCCCTGTGTTAAGCATGGTGGAGGATGGATGGGAAGGGCCCCAGGATGAGAGTGCATAGAACTCCAAGAGGAAAGGAAGCCTGAGGATGTTAGAGCCAGGGGGCCCTGGAATTACCATGCCCTGATGGGGGCACACAAATGGGAAGGAGCTTGCCCTGAAGTCTCACAGTTAGGATCTGTCATACCCAATTTGTGTTGCTTTCCCTGCCTCATGACCACTTGTCCAACGTGGGACAGGAATGATGACATTTGGGCCTGGGGAGATAGTAAAGTGCTTGCCTGGCAAGCATGAGGACCTGAGTTCAATCCCCAGAGCCCATAGGAAAATGCCAGGCATGGTGGCACACACTTGTATTCCCAGCTCTGGGAAGACAGACATGAGAAGACCCCTAGGGCTCTCTGACCAGCCAGCATAGCCTAATTGGGCAGGCTCTAGGCTGGTGAGAGACCCTGTCTCAAAGAAGGGAGACAGAATTCCTGGATGACCAACACCCAAGGTTGTCCTCTGGCCTCCACATGCACCTGCACGTACATGTACACATACACACTTTAAAAACAGAAGACAGGCTAGAGAGATGGCTTAGCAGTTAAGGCGCTTGCCTACAAAGCCTAACAACCTGGGTTCAATTCCCAAGTCCCCACATAAAGCCTGATGCACAGAGTGGCACATGCATCTGGAGTTCGTTTACAGTGGCGGGACACTTTGGCATGCCTGTATCTCCTCTCACTTTCTCTCTGTCAGTCTTCCTCTGCTTGCAAGTAATAAATAAATAAAATATTTTTAAAGCCATGGAAGGCATTTGAGGAGGGAATTAGGTGGAAGTGGAAGGGAGGAAAGAAGAGTGAGAGAAGAGGAGAGGGAGAGAGCCCAGGGTCCTCACTCTCTTCCTGGCACCCCCACTTCCCAGCTGGTGGTGCAGGCCGGGCTCTTCCACGGTAACGAGATGTTGTGCAAAACGGTGTCCAGCTCGGAGGTGAGTGTGTGCTCGGAGCCCGTGTGGAAGCAGCGAATGGAGTTCGACATCAGCGTCTGTGACCTGCCACGCATGGCCCGGCTCTGTTTTGCCCTCTACGCTGTGGTCGAGAAGGCCAAGAAGGCTCGCTCCACCAAGAAGAAGTCCAAGAAGGCGGTGGGTAGGGCCAGCTGGGAGGGGCCAGTGCAGTCCTGTACAGGCAGGCAGGCTGGGGGTGGAGGTCCCAAGAGAGCCTGGGGACCCCCAGCCTCCCCAGTGTCCTAATCTGGCTCCTTATCTTGCTCAGATGAAAGCTTGTGTGCAGCTACCTTGGACTATCTGCCCTGTGGTCCAGTGGGATCCACTGGGAACTTCCTGGGTGGAAGGACAGTGTCCTTGGGAGAACAGAAGATCAGCAGCCACTTAAGTCACCAATCCCCAGGACATGACTTGCCCCTCACCCTGCTGACCCATGTAGAGAGAGCTGGGCCAGTTCTGAGGGTGCTGGGGTGTGGGTGGGGAGGATACAGGCATAAGGAGCAAAAGGGACCTTGCTGATGTTGTCATTGGGACATCACAAGGAGGAGGAGGCATGAAGTCCTCCTCCCCAGACTTCCTCAGGGCCTAGTTGGATGCCTCCTGTGGAGTCCAACTCTGTCTTCTGCTAGGCCTGCAGGCTTATCTCTCTCTGGGATAAGCACTGGAAGCTTCCGTGGCCTGCCCTGACCCGCTTATGCCCTTCCCCAGGACTGTCCCATTGCCTGGGCCAACCTCATGCTCTTTGACTACAAAGACCAGCTCAAGACGGGAGAGCGCCGCCTCTACATGTGGCCCTCTGTGCCAGGTGGGCACGGCCTTCAGGGAGGCACTCTGGGGGTTGAGGTCCCAAAGCAAGTGGCCTTCTGCCTACAGCTCCATCTGTCATGCATTCAGATGAGAAAGGAGAGCTGCTCAACCCCACGGGCACTGTGCGAAGCAACCCCAACACAGAGAGCGCTGCTGCCCTGCTCATCTGCCTGCCTGAGGTGGCCCCCCACCCTGTCTACTATCCTGCCTTGGAGAAGGTCAGCGAGGGCCCCTTCCCACAGCTTTCCTGGCCTTGTTCTTCAAGGATGGAGCCTAACCACCTCAAGATTTGCTTATAGCCAGGGGCTGGGTTGGCATGGTCATTCAGAGACTTCTAGGAGCTATTTGCTCTACTGGGGCACATTAGGGAACATCTGGTGACATTTTTATTGTCACAGCTAATGGAAGGGATGCGCCAGGGATGCCACCATAGGCCACACAGGCACAGGATGGTCCCCGCTGGCATGGATGATGGCCACTAGACCCGAGAGGCGCCTGGCTGACCCTTCCAAGCCTGGGGTACTGAGAGGAGGGGTATTTGTTGCAGATCCTGGAGTTGGGGCGTCACGGGGAGCGCGAGCGTATCACAGAGGAGGAGGTGAGCTCGGGTCCTGGGTAGGGCGTGGAGCTAGGGGTGGGGCTGGAGCCTCACCCTGCCCGTGTCCCTCAGCAGCTGCAGCTGAGGGACATCCTGGAGCGGCGGGGCTGTGGGGAGCTGTACGAACACGAGAAGGACCTGGTGTGGAAGATGAGGCACGAGGTGCAGGAGCGCTTCCCTGAGGCCCTGGCCCGCCTGCTACTGGTCACCAAGTGGAATAAACACGAGGACGTGGCCCAGGTGAGTAGAGGGGGCACCTGATGGAACAGGGCAGGGCAGGGGCCAGACAGGAAGCTGTCATCAGCCCACTCCTCCGTCCATGGAAACCCTCCAGGTGCTTTATCTGCTGTGCTCCTGGCCCGAGCTGCCCGTGCTGAGCGCCTTGGAGTTGCTGGATTTCAGCTTCCCTGACTGCCACGTGGGCTCCTTCGCCATCAGGTCTTTGCGGAAACTGACGTGAGTTCTAGCTCAGTGGGTGCAAAGATCCACAGACTCCCTGTTGCCTTGAGAGGGCAGCTTTGCCCCAACCTTCTGGAAGTGGGTACTGAGTGAGGATCAATAGGGCTCTGCTCTAGCCCTGACACCACCAGCTGCAGATCACAGGCCTTCCTTCCCTGCAGGGATGACGAGCTTTTCCAGTACCTGCTGCAGCTGGTTCAGGTGCTCAAGTATGAGTCCTACCTGGACTGTGAACTGACCAAATTCTTGCTGGACCGGGCCCTGGCCAACCGCAGGATCGGCCACTTTCTCTTCTGGCATCTCCGGTAACTGGATGCGGCCTAGCTGGCTCCTTGGGAAACCCAGGAGGGTCTTGGGCTTGCTGTGTTTCTAGCAGGTCCCAATGTCCTGGCTTCCTGAGTCCCGCCAGGGTTGGGGAGGAGTTGCACGACCCTTCTTGGAAAGACTCAGTCCTGTCTCCTTTCTCCAGCTCCGAGATGCACGTGCCATCTGTAGCCCTACGTTTCGGCCTCATCATGGAGGCCTACTGCCGGGGGAGCACCCACCACATGAAGGTGCTTATGAAGCAGGTGAGGCTGGCCAGGCTCCACTTCCAGGATTTAGAATGTCCTGGGCCATCTGAGGCTGATGCCTACAGCTACCCTCTCACTGTCGCTGCCAGGGGGAAGCACTTAGCAAACTGAAGGCACTGAATGACTTCGTGAAGGTGAGCTCTCAGAAGACCACCAAGCCTCATACCAAGGAGCTGATGCAACTGTGCATACGCCAGGAGACCTACATGGAGGCTCTCTCCCACCTCCAGTCCCCACTTGACCCCAGCACCTTGCTGGAGGAAGTCTGGTAAGCCCCAGGCCTAGCCCAGGGGGCTCCTCCCATCCCTCATGCTTACCATGGAGCCCGTGCCAACCCCATCTCGTGCTGGCAGCGTGGAACAGTGCACCTTCATGGACTCCAAGATGAAGCCACTGTGGATCATGTACAGCAGCGAGGAGGCGGGCAGCACCGGCAGCGTGGGCATCATCTTCAAGAATGGGGATGGTGAGTCAGGCAGAATTGGGGCGGCTTCTGAGGCCCTGGCCAACCCACCCCATCCCTGGAGGGGCTGCTAGGGTGGTGGTGAGCTGAATAGAGTCCCGGGATCCAGGGGCCCGGGCACGACAGGAGCACAGAACCCTCGTGTCTTCCTTCCCTTGTAGACCTCCGTCAGGACATGCTCACTCTGCAGATGATCCAGCTCATGGACGTGCTGTGGAAACAAGAGGGCCTGGACCTGAGGTGGGGACCTTCTTGTCACCTTTCTGGGTGTGCATCAGTCCTTGGAGCCTGTGCCTTTGGAGGGGTCCATGGTCAAAACTATCACTACTGGGCTGGGGATGTGGCTCAGTGACAGTGTTTGCCTAGCATACACAAGGCCCTGGGTTCAATCCTCAGCACCAAAAAAAAAAAAAAAAAAAACTTACTAAAACTATCACTACTATGTGATCTGGGAAAGGGACTGTTCTCAGAGCAGGGAGGCAAGAGGCAGCTGGAGAACAGGAAATGCCAAGCATCTGTCTTGCTCCCTCCTGTGCATCCTGTCTTGGGCTGCAGCGGCAGCAGAAGCCCTGCTGCTTGTTCTCTTCCAAGCAAACGTGACCTCTGAATCTTTTTTAAAAATATTTTTATTTATTTGCAAGGTGGGAGAGAGAGAGAGAGAATGGGTGTGCCAGGGCCTCTAGCCACTGCAAATGATTCCAGACACACGTGCCTCTTTGTGTATCTGGCTTTCTTTGGGTACTGGAAAACCAAAACAGGGTCTTCAGGCTTTGCAGGCAAGTGCCTTAACCACTGAGCAATCTCTCCAGCCCCTGAGCTCTGGATCTTGAATGCTGGTGCTAGAGCCTATCTAAGCCTGACATCTCCGCATTAGAGCAGCAGAGTCCCCTGAGACTTCTGGGGTGCCTCAAGCTCCTTGGGATTCAGCAGCCCTAAGGACAGCCCTTAATCATGGCATTTGCCCGGCCTTCTTCCCACTTGCCTAGGATGACCCCCTATGGCTGCCTCCCTACCGGGGACCGCACAGGCCTCATCGAGGTGGTGCTGCACTCGGACACCATCGCCAATATCCAGCTGAACAAGAGCAACATGGCAGCCACGGCTGCCTTCAACAAGGATGCCCTGCTCAACTGGCTCAAATCCAAGAACCCGGGGTAGGTCTCAGGCCCTTTTTCCTGAGAGGGAGGGGCAGTGTGGGAGGAGTGGGCCTGTTCAAAACAGACTGAAGGTCATGACTTCTCAGTGCCTGACACTACCTACACAAGGCCTTCATAATGGGAGTAAAAGATGGTGACATCCAAACAAAATAGAGACTAATTGAGAGGGGGAGGGGATACACTGGAGGGTGGATTTGAGAGGGGGAGGAGGGAGTGGGGAGGGAACTATCATGGTTTAGTGTCTATAATTATGGAAGCTGTCAATAAAAAGTTAAAGAGTGAAGGGAAGGACCTTTGAACATTCTCACGTCTGTTGGGATCAGCCGTGGACCAGCCAGGGTCTGGATGAGAGCAGGTCTGTGTTCCCCCGTGTCAGTCACCAGTTGCCGTGTGTAATGCTTCCCAAAGTGACAAACAACTACCATTTTGGGCTGGAGAAATGGCTCAATCAGTAAAGCACGGATTGTATAAGTGTGAGGGCCTGAGTTTGTGAGCACCCAACACAAATGCTCTGTGGGCTTGGTGGCCCACTTGTCGTTTCAGTGCTCTGGAGATACAGACAGAATCTCCAGACTAGCGCAAATGGCAAGCTCTGGGTTCAAGTGACAATCTGTCTTGGTAAAATAAAGGGGATTGAGGAAGACACCCAACGTCAACTTCTGGCCTCCACACATACACATGCAAAAAAACAAAACAAAACATGACTAGCACTGTTCTCTAGCTTGAATAGGTTCAACCAAGGCGTTTGATTTTATTTAGGTTTTTCTTTCTTCCTAAACCCCCTCCAGGTAGGGTCTCACTCTAGCCCAGGCTGACATGGAATTCACTATGTAGTCTCAGAGTGACCTCAAACTCATGGCGATCCTCCTATCTCTGCCTCCCCAGTGCTGGGATTAAAGGTGTGTGCCACCACGCCAGCCTTTGATTTTGTTTAGAATGGCTTACTTCACCAGCTTAGAAGGTCTAAGGTGGTCACATTTGACTATTTGGGGATTCAGCACTGGCTGTCAGCTTTGTCTGTCCTCCTGACCTCTGCTTGTGACATAGATGAGCCTCAGCTTCTCTCCATGGTGATCACGGGCAGTGGGGAGCAAGTTCAAGATCTGTGTCTAAGGCCTAGGTTCTGGGACAGTAACCTCTACACTCTCTTGATTCAACAAGTCACAAGGCCATGTTCAAGGGGAGGAGAAACAGACTCCACATCTGGTAAGAGGAGCTTCACCAGAATGTGCCCATGACCTTGAATCTTCCCTACCCAGGGAGGCCCTGGATCGGGCCATTGAGGAGTTTACCCTCTCCTGCGCTGGCTACTGTGTGGCCACCTATGTCCTGGGCATCGGTGACCGGCACAGCGATAATATCATGATTCGAGAGAATGGGCAGGTAAGGGGCATGTGGGTGGCTGCCCCATGGGCCTGACCTCAGCCCTGGCTCTCCCTTGAACACTGCATTCTTTTTCCCTGGAAACGAAATAATTTAATACATAATATTTCTTTTTATTCTTTTTACTATGTGTGTATGTGTGGACGTGCACATGCCACAGTGCACATGTGGTCAACCTTGCTTGAGTCAGGATCTCCCATTTTTTGCCAACCTTAACCTGGATTCTCCTGGCTCTGCCTCCCATTGCCATGGGCATGTTAGGGTTACAGACCATGGCACCACTTTGTATCTGACTTTACATGGGTGGCTGGGAAATTGAACTCGGGCTGACAGACTTGCAAGCAAGCGTCTTTAACCACGGAGCCATCATCTCCCCAGCCTCTGAACCACTTTTCTTTCTCTGCCATGTTTTTGCTCCTTCCTGGGGTGCTGTGGTTTGAACCCAGGGGAGGACTCTGCCAGTACATCTCCAGTCCTTCCTTTCGGATACCTTTTCATTCTGTGTCTTCCCCCCACCCCCACCCCAGCTATTCCACATTGATTTTGGCCACTTTCTGGGGAACTTCAAGACCAAGTTTGGGATCAACCGTGAGCGAGTCCCCTTCATCCTCACCTATGACTTTGTCCACGTGATTCAGCAGGGAAAGACCAACAACAGTGAGAAATTTGAAAGGTGAGGGTGCTACCACTCCACCAACTGTCCCTGGGTATCCAGGGGTTGGAGCCTCGGGCCTCCTAACCTTCAGGCGCTAGATGTCCTCTTGGAGCCCTGGTGAGGTTTGGGGCCTGTAGAGGCGGCGGGCTGGGGAGGTGAGCGTAAGGACCTGGGTATGTCTACCTATCACCAGGGCAAGGCAGCTGCTCAGGAAGCCGGTGCTTGGATGCAGACTGAGCCGCTGGCTTTGGGCTAGGAGCGATAGTGAGGACCCAGGGTTTCACCTGCCCCGACTCCCCTTTTGCAGGTTTCGGGGCTACTGTGAACGAGCCTACACCATCCTTCGGCGCCATGGGCTGCTCTTCCTCCACCTCTTTGCCCTGATGCGCGCAGCAGGCTTGCCTGAGCTCAGCTGCTCCAAAGACATCCAGTATCTCAAGGTAAGCCAGGCCAGAGGCCAGGAACTTCACAAGGCCTTCCTGAGCACTCTGGCTCCTAGAAGGGTCCCACATTCTGTGGCTCCCATGGGATACTCATGCTGACTCTCCTGGCCCCAGTGGTAGGATCTAGTGGGAAGTGGCCAGAGAAGCCCAAGGTGGGTCGCAGATACAGGGTGACCTTTCTTGGACAACCCACGTGTGTTCATAAATCTTCACGCACACACCAAAGGCCACATCAGTTAAGCTTCCTTCTGTATTAAAATGCTTTTCAAGGTGGGGAGGGGTGGTGACAGAATCCGTAGACTTGGCCAGGGCCTTCCCTGAGGCTGCTCAGCCAAAACATCTTTAGTGTCTCAATCAGAGAACAGGCCAAGGAGCTGTCTGGATTCGGGATCTGAGTAAAGAGCTGGGAGCTGTAGGCCTCTCTCCTAACCCTTTTCACGCAACTCTTTTAGAAGGGAATTTCAGATTACCTGATGGAGCAAAATAGGGGTAGATCGCAGAGCAGGGCCTGGAAGTCACTCCTGCTGTGACATTTCTGTCTCAGGATTCTCTAGCGCTGGGGAAGACAGAAGAGGAAGCGCTAAAGCACTTCCGGGTGAAGTTCAACGAAGCCCTGAGGGAGAGCTGGAAGACCAAAGTGAACTGGCTGGCGCACAACGTGTCCAAAGATAACAGGCAATAGTGACCCTTCCTGACTGCTACACACTGGTCCCTCCTGTGGATCCTGGGGACCAGGCACCCTCAGTATCCCAGAAGAGGCCTGTAAGCCTGGAGTACACCTCAAGGGAAAGAACCACACGGCTGCCTTTTGTTTACACTGGTTATTTATTTATGACTTGAAATGTTTAAGGAACAAAACAGCCATAAATGGAAATGCATTTTTGTGCAGGGGAGAGGTGCTGTCCTCGTGTCCCCGTCAGAGCACTGAGCAGTACCTCGAGGATTGTCACTCAAGTCTTCCAGCTGATGGGTCTTGGACCAACAAAGACTTTGCAGGGAGCCTTCTACCTAGGTGCTCACCAGATGCCTGGGTTGAGCCTGGCCATCACCTGGTGCCTGAGCACCTGTCCTCAGCTCACTTCCGCCACCTTTATATGGCCCGCCCTGTGTCCTCCACTGACTAAGTCCCAGGCAGCTCCCAAGGAAGCCAGGACATTCTCTAGACTCAGGGACACTTGCTCTACACTGCTCAAGTGACACTTGGGTACAGGGATACTCTCTCTTTTATTTGCGGGTAAGAAATGATAGCCAAACCACTGACTGAACCTCTAAGGCTGGGAAGAGCACTCGGCCCGTCCAAGCATATGCAAAGATCGCCACCTGATTCAACCTAGCTTGGTCACAAGTCCAGGTAAAGGGAGGTCAGAGTAGAATCCAGTGATGTGTAAGCTGCCTACAGTTAACTTTTAACGAAGAGACAGGACCCATCAGGGCCCATCTGTCCCCTCAAAAGCTGGTTGAAGGGAGCTAGGTCTTGAAGTTGTGAGCAAGTTGTGAGGCTGGCTGAGTGCAACCTTCTTGGTCGGTGCTTAGTTTGAAGTTTGAAGCAATCTTAGCTCATCGAGGGCTGCATCAGAGCATCTCTAGATATGCAGGTTGGATTCTCCAGGCTTTTCAAAGCTTCCTCTGACAATGAAACCAGGCACGTGGGCAGATCCCATGGTGAGCCTGGGACACTGCTCAGAGGTATGGCACATGCTTAGTGCATGCTGGGTCCTGCGTATCACCCCCAGCACCACAAATGAAAATAAGCCCAAGGTAACCCCAACACATCAGCAGCCACCTCAGGGCTTTAGATCTCATAGTAACTTTCCAAGACACAGCAGAGCCACCACCACTGCGGAAGCCCAGATGCCAGCTCCCTGTGTTGATGCGCAAAGGGCCCAGCAGCCATTAGTAAAGGCTGAAACCTTCAGCCCGCCCACCTGCTTCAGAACATGACAGTGTGTGTATGGATGGATGGATGGATGACGTATGCCATGTTATTTATTGAGCAAGTCTGGGTGCTCCCTGGTGCAGCTGCAGATTTCGCACACCCTCAGCATTTCTGGGTTGGGCGGA
Organism: Zapus hudsonius; assembly: GCA_004024765.1. NCBI lineage: Eukaryota > Metazoa > Chordata > Mammalia > Rodentia > Dipodidae > Zapus > Zapus hudsonius. The sequence goes on along the minus strand of PVHP010008068.1, from coordinate 30,000 downwards.
TAGTCTGTATGCCTGGTAAGAATATTTTCTATTTTTTTAAGTCATTTCATGTTTCTGTATGGGGAAGGTAAGTTCCCTATCACTGATGTAGGCTGAGACCAGTCTGTATAACCTTGACATGACAGGTAAAGACAGGTGAAAAGAAATAAAAGTCTTTTTTTTTTTTTAATGTTCTTATGTTCTTGGCTCAACAAGAAACAATCATGTTGGGGTACAGGTCAGTGATAGAACACTTGTGTAGCCAATGTGAGACCTTAGTTCCAGAAAGAGGAGGGAGGAAAGTAGAATGGGTTAAGATAAAAACAAAGCCTGGTGTTGTAGTGCATATATGTAACCCCAGCACTGGGAAGGCAGAGGCAGGAGGATTGTTATAAGTTTGAAGGCAGCTTGGTCTACATGGGTCTACATCGTGAGAGCCTGTCTCAAAAATAAATGAATGAATAAATAGCAATCCCAAAACAAAGTTCAAGACAAAAACCAGACACCGTTCTGGCTGGAGTTAGACCAGAATTTATTGGAGTGCATACACTTTCCAACCTAGCATCAATATACACATCTGAAAGGGACAATGCAGCACTACCGCTCACAAGGGTCCCTTTCTGTGTTAGCATCTTTCCATCATCTAGATAGAGTTGCTATGGGGACAGGACACAGAGGGCGGCCACACACAACACAGCACAGCTGTCAGGGTCCTCAAAACAAGCAGTGAGGATCACAGACTCTCCGGTTGGAGAAGCCTGAAACTTGATATGTAGATGAAAAGCCAAGTGCCCTGTGGATGTCAATGTGATTGCTTTCTCTCTTGCCTCACCACAAAGCCAAGAACCATGAGTCCTGGCTACTAGAGTGGATCTTAACCTTTCCCCCACACCTTGAAGGTAGGGTATCCGATGGGGGTTCAGGGAAGAAGAGACTATTTTGGAACATTCTAGCACTTTGGCTTCAGGGGCTCTTTTTGGAGGTTCTAGTGCAGATCCTTCAGGCTGCTGCTATCTCCAGACCAAGTGGCCCAACAGCTGTCACTTCCCATAACCTGCACATACTTTTCATTGACAGGGAAATGTACATTTATTAAGTGTAATCTACAAGGCTGCACACAGTGAGTCCAGGCTGCTGCTCATGGAGTCGCTGTTCACAGAAGTATGTAAGAGGCCAAGGGGTCCTGGCAACTGACACCCCAATACCAAATTAGAGAGGACCTGTTTTCAGCCTCCCAAAGGGGATTCCTGGTCTGGTCCCCTAAGCAGCATTCAAAGCCTATGGCCCCTGGCCTACTAGCTGTACACAGAGACCCCAGCAAGGGCCGCAGTGAGTTGGACCTCTTCAACCTGGTTTCTTGATAGGAAGGAGGTGAGAGGAAGGCGCAGGGGAGGGAGGAAGCAAGAGAGGGAACAAGAGCCCAGGGTCCCTTCTGCACCTGCTGTCTTTTTTTCTTTTTTCTTTTCTTTTTGGGGGAGGGGTTTTCGAGGTAGGGTCTCGCTCTAGTCCAGGCTGACCTGGAATTCACTATGGAGTCTCAGGGTGGCCTTGAACTCATGGTGATCCTCCTACCTCTGCCTCCCGAGTGCTGGGATTAAAGGCGTGCGCCACCACGCCTGGCTTGCACCTGCTTTCTGAACTTCACTTTACATTCCTGTCCTGACTACACTAGCACAAAGGACACAAAGAATCCCAATTTATTTACAAAATATTAAAAAGTCAGTTGGTCATCTACATGTTAACCCCCATTCTGCAATTTATACATGCACTAGTTTGAGAAAAAAAATAAAACCTTTTTTAAAAAAGAAAAGAAAAAGAGGATTATGGGATGGGGGTAATTGTTACCCTTTGTATCAAGTCCAGTCACTGCAGCTTCGCTGGAGGTTCGAGGGGCCAGTGTCCTCTCACTGACTGGCAGGGGACTCCAGACACATGGGGTCCATGGTGCTGTTGGGGCCCCTGTGTTACAGGAATGCAGCCAGGGAGGAAGTGCCAGCTCCTGGCATAAATGGAAGCAATGGGGCACAAGGAAGGCGGAGGCAGAGGACAAGAGCTATAGTCATACACCAAGCAGAGGCGGACGATCAGCGATGAGGGAGGGGTCTGCAGACCTGCTGGCCAAAATGATTTTGTACATCGTGGACCCATGGGGCTGGGAGAGGGGCAGCAGTCTTCCGAGGCGGGAGAGCGGGCGGCAGGACGTGCTGTCAGTAGCTGAGCGTAGAGTCATCCCACTCCAGCTGCTGCTGCCGAGTGGCATTCTGGCCATCTCCCGGGCCCCCTTCCTCCTCCTCACTGCTCTCTGACTCAGCGCTGGTGATGTCCTCCTCCTCCTCCCCGTCCTCACTCTCTTCCTCCTCCTCCTCCTCTTCCTCTTCACTGCTGTGCTGGTCTTCATATGTCTGGCAAAGAGATAATGGCATGAGTCTGGTTTATGGCCCCCTTGGGGGAAAAACAGGAAGGAAAATACCCCTCTACCTAGAGACTCCCCTAAGGAACAAGGACACTTGCTTCCTCAAAGGCAACAGGGAAAATGATACTCTGGTCACCACCCCTGGAGCCATGCCTGCTGGGATGGCATGTGCACACGGGCCATTAAGGGGTCATGACTACATTGGTCTCTGTGGTGGACTTTGCCTCAGCCCAGCCTGAGGTGTTTTGTGGTCTGGAGGCCTCTTTGATCTACCTCCATGGGGTTGACAGTGATGGTCAAGGCAGAGTCGTCCCAATCCATCTCATTCTCCTTCCCGGTGTCCTGGTCCCGCATCGTTCGCTGATGGGCGGCGCGGATCCGAAACACTCCCAGGATGATCATGAAAACGAGGAAGCTGACACACACCACAATCACAACGGTCGCAGTACTGGGGACAACTGCCATGAGATTTGAGAGAGAGTTTTAGTGACATTGCTTACTCAGATGGCCATCCTGACTCTGGCCTCAACTACCCTATGTCAAAATAGGACCTGACCCCCAAAGAGTATGCAGAAACAGTAGAAAAAGTCCCAAACAGGTTTCACACCTGGCTTGCTCAAATTCTGCTCTGTGGTTGTACTTTTTTTTTTTGGTTTTTCAACGTAGAGTCTCACTCTAGTCCAGGCTGACCTGGAATTCACTCTGTAGTCTCAGGGTGGCTTTGAACTCATGGCAATCCTCCTACCTCTGCCTCCCGAGTGCTGGGATTAAAGACGTGCGCCACCATGCCCGGCTTGAAATTTTTTTTAATCTTATTTATGTATTGTTTTTTTTCAAGGTAGGATTTCACTCTAGCCCAGGCTGACTTGGAACTCACTCTGTAGCCCGGCTGGTCTCAAACTCAAGGCAATCCTCCTACCTCAGCCTTCCAAGTGCTGGGATTAAAGGTGTCACCTTTAAAGGTGCCACCATGCTTATCATGAGCTTTTATTTTCTTGTCTGTGCCAGTACAGAGACAGAGTGGTGGGCAGTGGTGGGAGTGGGTACCATCCTGGACCCTGCTCTGTATCACAGCATTCTGGCCCATGTGCATCTTGTCCCCACTGTCCTACCTGCAAATGGGTGAGGACTGGCCAGATTGTGACCAGACAGGTCAACAAAGGAGCGATGTTCAGGGTGAACAAACTGTGGCTGGGCAGCCATGTGGCTGGCATGTTCCATGGGGTTGGCTGTGTGGATCACGTTCACCTGCAGCAGAGAGGAGAGGGGGGATCGCTGAGGCTGGCATCCTGAGGGTACCCAAGAAATGAGCATGGAATCAGGGTTACACTTCACCACTTCCTCCAGATCCCCAGTCGCTTAGCTTGTGCAGACCTCAGGCTGGACAAGGCCACCCCTGGGATCATCCTAAGTAGTTGCCTTCATGAATATGATAAAAATTAGTGTCTGCAAACCTTAGTGCCACAGTCAGGACAATTGATTACTGTCACTGCTGACCCTTCTAGGGTGGGTGTTCTGGACTTACCTCCACCTGAAATTCATTGCTGAGGTAGCGGCCATTTAGTTCAGAGCAGACAAGCTTGAACTTTCGGTCAAGTAGGGACCTGGCATGCCAGTTCCGATAGCGCAGGAGGTGCAGAACTTCCTCATAGCTGGCCATGGTGTCTACGCCTACAGGGTTGAAGGTGAAGGTGCTGAATGCCAGAGCCCAGGTAGAAAGCCAGGTACCTGTACTACTGAGTCCATTGGCCACACATGTGTGGGCATGACAGCCAAGCATGTAGAGACATGTTTCTGTCCAGAGGTGGTGCCTTGCTCCCACCCTGTGTTCCCCCCTCTTGTGTAAAAAGGGTGTCGGTGTCGGTGTCGCACCCTCTGGCCCACACGGGCCTCTCACCTGTAAAGACCACACCCAGGTCAGAGTGGCTCACTTCAATGCCCTTCTGTTGCAGGTGGGCCATATCCACATCCAGGCTCTCCTGTTCGGGGTTCAGCTCCTCCCCTTCCACTGTGACCTCACATGTATCAAGGTCATGCACGATTTCCTCAGACACCAAGGACTCTTGAACTGTGGAAATGAAATGATCCAAACAGAAATTGCAGAAGCTGTGGGACCCAACAGTGCTCACTAACCCCGATGGCTGGCTGGATGGCTCGCTCAAGCTCACAACGCCAGATTCTAAGGACCATGACTCAAATCGGGGAGAGTCACCAATGAGAACTTGGTAGTGAAGTACATGCTTAGCATATTTAAGGCCCTGGGTTCAAGTCCCAGTACCAAATAAATAACTGAGGGTACTTAATGAGCCTCTAGTGAGAATGATTAGAGACACTGTCCTGTTAGCTGGCCCTAAAGCTACATCTTAGAACTTAATGGTGTCAGCCAGAAAGAGATCAAACATCCCCTAAGCAGGGTTCCAAAGATTATGATTCTAGCCACAGGCCAGGTTTGAAAAGCAGACCCAAGCACAGCACTGAGATGTTAAAAATTCCAAAAACCCCAAAGGAAAAAAGATTCTCATGTAAGTAACAGCAAGGGGGTTTTCCAGTGGAGGCAAGGGAGACGGGCCAAGGTGCTGCTGCTGTTACCTGTGGGGTCCTCAGCTCCATCCCCTTCAGGCTCCACTTCTCTAGTGACGGTGCTGATGATTCGAAGCTCAGGGAAGAGGAAAACCCCCTCCGAGCTCTCGAACTCAGAAGCTGCTCGGGCAAAGTGGTGGATGCCACTCAAGCTGATCTTGGGCTCTTCGGGCTGCAAAACCATCACGTAGCCTTCAACTGGGGGCACTTCAATGCAAGTGGCCTCATTAAAACACCTGTCAGCAAGAAATGAGAGGGAGGCTGAGGGCTTTAAGAACCACCCAGGAACTCACTTACACAAAGGATAACAAGAACTCATGTACCAAGAGGGGCAGAACCAGTGGGCCCTCTAGGATGTTTGCAAGATTATGGGATGTATGGGATGGCTGGTCTCTCCTTGCAGAAAAGTGAAGAGTCCTAAAGCCTAGAAGCACACTTTCTGCTCCAGTGTCACTGAGAAGAAACAACTTTGGCAGAAATCAGGACATACTTGACGGAGCTGGTGATTCTGAGCCTTCGGATGCCAGGTGTGGGGAACTGCCGTGAGTTCAGGTAGGAAACATGCTGCATGGCCTTATCCAGCTCCCCAACATCATCTCCCTCCAAGGTCAGCACTGCCTGACTGGAGCTTGCTTGGATCTGAAATCATTCCAGAAAGAGGAACAAGGCTGCAACTGAGATGAACTAAAACCTTGGGTCCTTTGTCAGAGATTAGCCTGGACTGACTTGAATGGGTGATTTGAAAAAGTGACGCTCTTAAAAATTTCAGTACATGAAACTCTCTATTTTTCATTTTTACATAATGGTGACATCTCAGGTATGAATAGCTGAAGATTCCCAATTACTGCCTCATGCCAAAAGTCTCTCCATTTATGACTTCATGCCCGGGAACAAGTGCAGGCAAATGGTCAATGTTACCTGCACGCCTCTGGTACCATCTTCGGGCAACTGTAGGTCCAGCCCCTCTTTGCAGGTATACAGACAGTCAATCACCTTCTTATCTGCCAGCTTCCCAGAACGGACGGTGAGGCCAGCCAGGTTACCTCGAAAAAACTGTGTCATGTGCAGGTCACCACCTTTGGAACGGGAGGAAGTGAAAAGTCAGGCATGTAGCCATGAGGCTCTGGGTCACTTCAATGCAGTGTTACCGATGGTGGCAGCTTGATGGATGGACATGCAGGTTAGTTCAGACCAAATCCCATTAGCCTTGCAATCTACATGGAAGTGCAATGAGAAATTAAATTGTTTATGATCATGCACATGGCCTGGAAAGGAGGAGCTCAGCGTCCCTCACCCAGAGTTTGGAACCCTAGAAGCCCCAGCAGAGTACGGCACATCTGGCAACTCCCTGGGGACAGTGGTCTACCAGGACCATTGCTGATGTGCACAAGGTCCCAGCTTTTTCAAGCACTGTCATCTAGTCGGCTGATGCACTTTTAGGCTGCTCTTCTTGACTCTGGGACACAAGCTTGAGGGTAAAGTCACACGAGCATGGCAGGAGCACTGGGATGCTTAAAGTTCCCTACACAAAAGCCTTTAGGGAGCTACTGTTCCATCCAGTCTTCCTACCTCTTAGGATAATGAGGCAGGGAAGATGCTGTGAGGAAAACAAACGCCCAGGAGTGGCCCTTGACAGACTACAACCGAGAGCCACAAACCATTCTTTGCCTTTAAACTGATGAAGGAGATCATCCCAGCAGCGTGTCTCATTCTGATAAGGGCCTTTGTGGCAAGTCATCACTACGGATCGAGATTTCTAAGAAATAACTATTTAGATTTTTATATCAATCAGGACAGACGATCTAGAAATGAGTCTTTTCCTGCCCCGTGGCTCAGCCACATGACCACTGAGAGGAGTTCCTCCCAAATTCAGTCAGGGCAATGTCAGTGGGGAGTCTTGTGCAGCGGGACCAGGGTGGAACTTAATGAGGAACTAAGAATCCCAGGAGTGCACTGCATGGGTGAGTCATCTGTCCCATGCCAATGGGGTTAGCAGGGGCAGAAATGGGCAGTCCCCTGAGGACGTGGGGAAGCACAATGCAGGGAAGCAGCTGGAAGGGTGTCTCCAGGGCTAAAATGCAATGTGTGCATCTCATGCGACATGTGGAGTGAATCAATGTCTCATCTTCAAATGAAACACAACAGTGAACTGGAGTTGGGGGGGGGTGTCCAGCAACCTGCAGAGGCCATAGTCACAGGCTCAGTTTCATTGTCATTTTCAACTCCTGAATACTCTGGAAAGGCAAGACAAAGACATGGAAAAGGACCGAGAGGTTAGGGCCTTTAAAATGCACCAAGAAAATCAGTTTTGAAGCAACAAAATAGGAAACTGCAGGAGAAAATTCCCTTCTGGTCCCTCTTGTGGGGCATGTTGCACTTGGATACAAACTTGCACTGGACTGCCCGTTCTTAGAAGCAACTCTCCCCACACTTCTGTTGAACCTACATCTATCCTGTTTGCCAAATAAATCAGATTTAGAAAAACGTTGAGGAAGCAAATTTTAATTTAAAGAATAGAGTATCAACTAAAAAATTTCTGTGTCCCTTAGAATTGTTACTTATTCTCACATCCCATTTTCTCATGGGATGGGTGTCACCAACCTGAATTAAATATGGGTACCCAATAAAGGTTTACCCCAATATTTCTCTCTTTTTTAAAATACATATCTTTTTGTTTTTTCAAGGTAGGGTCTCCCTTTAGTCCAGGCTAATCTGGAACTCACTCCATAGTCTCAGGCTGGCCTCAAACTCACAGCAATACTCTAAACCTCTACCTCCTGAGTGCTGAGATTAAAGGTGTACGCCACCACACCAGGCTCTAATAAACATCTTATTCCTTTATATCCAGAAGAATTTGCTGAAAAATTATGAAATTCAAATTCTCTAAAAGTAAATTTGTCTTGTCTCTTCCATAATATTCTAACCCTATGCAAGGTACTATCTTCCCAGAGGAAGAAAAAAATACCCAAAGGTTTTATTAAGCATATATAGTTAGTGATGGTGGCACCATGAACTTGGATCAGAAAGGCCAATGTTACTTCCACTCATTTCTAAAATGCAGCTCTTCCTTTAGTTATAAATGTGGACTACAGACCATACAGTGTTAGCTGTAACTGTGACATGGTCACCAGCAGAATCAGTGATTCGTTTCATGGTGTGGTGGTACAGATATCAGCATGTTGTCACAAAGCCCTTCACTACTTCAAATGATAACCATTCTTGGCCTGGTCACTAACATTTGTTCTTCACCTATTAGCACAGCAGCATGGGTATTACTAGTTCAGAGCTAATTCTTTAGTATGCTGACCACCATTTAAATTTAATTGGCTACCTCGATCTCACAGATACCCAGTGTATTGTATATGACAGATTATGGGGTCCACAGGCTTCACCAAACCAGGAAGGCTCCATTTCTCAGGGAAGAGTCAAGCCCTGGGTCTGGTCAGTCCTAGTGTGGGTACTGCATGCATCTGCTTTTCAAGTTCAAATTCTAGCTCTGTATTAATCAACTTGGTATCCCTGCGCTCGCTACTTCTCCGTGGTTTCTTCAGCTATATAGCAGGAGGGAGGATTACGTGAGATGACAAATATTAGGAAAATAGCACAGCAAATAAGCAGTATTTTTGTTCTGGCCATGGGGACTGCACCCATGCCTAGTCCTTCAGCAGAGACTCCCAGAGTCATCTCCAAACATGGCATGTACTGAAGTTCCTACCAGGCTGTCAAGTGTTAAATACTCTGGGAGAGTCTCACAGGTCCAGATGCTTACATTTCTGTCTTTGTCTTAATGTTGATAAACAGATTAACTTGGAAACTAGCTCCCCCAATCACACTGTCCCTCTAGCACCACTCCTTCCAGATAGCAGGTGGTAGGCTCTGGTCCATTACACACCTTCAATCACCATCCACAGATGGAACTATGTGTGAATACAGCATCAGTAGTTTCCCCTAAAAGGCTACACACAGGTAAAGGAAAAAATAGACGACATGAGGGCAAAGGAGGTAAAACACTGCTGCGAATCTGCTCCACCAATAGAGGCATTCATTGATTCCCGAGGCTTGGGGAACTAACTGGGTGAGGGAGGATGACTTACCTTGCCAGCAAGCACCAACCACAAGCTGCGTTTCTATCTTGGTTGGATGAAGTGGGTAGTCCTCAGTCACAGAGAAGGGCTCATGAGAAATACCATCCACGTAGAGAGTAACACTTGGAAATTCCACATTGAGGACGAAGTGATGCCATTCCTCGTCACAGACCTACCCAAGAGGAAGCGCAATAAGTCAACCTGCCTCTCAACAAGAGACACGACACTGATAGCCACATAGCCAGATGTGGAAAACAAGTCACCATAATGAAGGTCAGTCTTCCTAAAAAGGAAAAGATTTTTAAAAAATCTAACAAAAGCATTCGGCGGTGGGGATATTTTACAAACACACCCACCAAAAAGGGTCAAACATTTCAAATCAGGAATCTTTTTTTAAAAAAATATTTTATTTATTCATTTTCAAACAGAGAGATACAGAAGAGAGAGAGAGAGAGAGAGAGAGGAGAGAACCAGGGCCACCACCTTGTGGGTCTGGCTTATGTGGGTACTGGGGAATTGAACCCACAAGTGCCTTAACTGCTGAGCCATCTCTCCAGCCCCCAAATCAGGAATCTTTTATTATTCATTATAGGACAAAGGACTCAAAATAGAGAGCTGCCCAATTCTCCACCAATAACATTGCATTAAGAAGTTCCTACAGGGGCTAGGGAGATAGCTCAGTTAAAGGCGTTTTCATGTAAAGCCTGCTGACCTGGGTTTGATTCCCAAGCACCCATGCAAAGCCAGACACAACAGGACTACAATGGGAGAACCCAGCAGCAAGAGCCTCTTCTCAGAGAAGGTAGAAAAAGAATACAGATACCTTGAGGTTGTCCTGTAACCACACATGTACCCAAACACACACAATACACATACCCACATGCAAATAAATAAAAATTTAAATACATACTTTAAAAAGGAAGCTCCTATATCAGCAGGCTAGATGCCCACCTCTAACTATCATGCAGGCTCTTTGGTCTAGCTGATGATCTAAATGGTAACATACCTAGAGCTGGGGTAACTTAGTGGCAGAGGATATGCTTAGCATGCACAAGGTCTTCGGTTTACTTCTCAGCACCAAAAATTTAAAAAAATCAAATCAAGTAAGAACATACAGCTCAGAGTGCAAGCCAAATTAAACTGAGTTCCTTTCTGTGGTGAATGGACATCATAAATATAAATCAACTAACTGCCCCTTGCTGGGATCCTGTCTCAACTCAAAGAAAACAACTTGAAACAGGCATGGTGGAGCACGCTTTTAATCCCAGCACCTGGGAGGCAGAGGTAGGAGGATCGATGTAAGTTCAAGGCCAGCCTCAGACTACATAGTGAATTCCAGGTCAGCTTGGGTTAGAGTAAGACCCTACTTTGTAAAACCAACAAACAACTTGAAAATTGAACATTTACATTTTGAACATTTGATTATACTAACAATTATTATTTTTGTTTTGCTTTCTATTATCTTTCTTTTTAGGGGTAAAGGGTACTTGGGGTTGAACCCAGGCTGAGTGTGTGCTCTCTCACTAAACTACATTCCCAACCCACTGTTCATTTTTGTGAGATGTTTATGCTCTCTTAGAGATACATAAGGAAATGTGTGTCTACATAGAACGATACACTCTACCTTGGATATTGTGGAAACGATTAATTTTTGAGGGAGTAACAAAAGTTAAAAGAGAATAGGAATGACAATGAAACAAGACTGACCAAGATTGGTCACTGCTGAAGCTAAGTAACAGGTACACAGGGTTATTCTTTACTGTTCCCTACGTGTGTGTGTGTGTGTGTGTGTGTGTGTGTGTGTCTGTAATTTTCTATAATAAAGCTTTTATAATTATATAACCAGGAGAAACTAAATATGTAGCACAATGACTAAAACAGAAGCTTATTATTTAAAATGCCTACTGATGCTGCAGAGTCATTTTTCTAGAATATTCTTTTCTTTAGTTTCTTGAGGAAAAAAAAATATGGTAAGGGCTGGGGAGATGGCTCAGGAGGTCAGATCACTTGCTACCCAAGCATGAGGCACTGAGTTTGACCCCAAGTACCCACATAAAAAGCCAGGCATGGCTGTGCACGGCTGTAACCCCAATCGCAAGGTGGGTAGAGACAGAAAGGTTGCTGAGAGTCGACTGAGAAAGGCAGCTGTAGGTTCAGTGGGAGACTGTCCCAAGGAAATAAAGGTGGAAGAGCGACAGAGAGGGACATTTGACAGCCCCCTCTGGTCTCTGCACATACGTGCACACACATACAAAATAATGTAAAAGCTTTTGAGAAAGAATTATTTTCATACATAAAAATCACATCAGTAAGAGAAAAATGCAACCAACCGGATATACTCCATCTCTCCAGGCTCACACACTGTCCTCACTTAGGCTCTTGGGTTTTATCTATCTTGCAACTGTTGTAGAAAATGTTACATTGTAGCAAACATAGGCCCATCTAACAATACACCAATCTTTGCCTCAAACTAGGTTAAGAGTGAGCTAAGGTAGAGTTCCTTCTTGTCACAATCTTAGTCAAGAGAAGAAATGCCCTGTTCTGATTCGAATCACTTTCTCTGCCTACAACCCTTCCCTTTCCTGTAATATACTTTTTTTTAAAAAAATTCTCCCCCCCCTTTCCAGTGCTTATCACAGTTACTGCTGGAAAATCACTCTGCAAAGTCATGACATCACTAGAAGGAATGGAATGTGATCTTGTGCCAACACTGTATACTACCTCAAGCTAGTGGTTTGTATGGCAGCTAAAATATGTCAAGATTGCTGGTTCCCTTAAAATTTTAAATATTGGGCTAGAGAGGTGGCTCAACAGTTAAAGGCACTTGCTTGGGAAGCCTGACAGCCCATGTTCAATTCCCCAGTACCCACATAAAGCCAGATGCACAAAATGGTACATGTGCCTGGAGTTTATAGCAACAAGAGGTCCTGGTGTACCCGTTCTCTCTCCCTCCCTCTGTCTCAAATAAATAAATTTAAAACATCCTGTGGTCCCCTGAGCTGCTAAGTCACTCCTGAACTTCCTAGCCACCCTAAGGCTCCTTGACGTAGTCCAGTAGTCACAGACTTTAAAAATGAGAAATACAATGATCTCAGTGTCATTGCTTAAGTGCTATTGATTTCAGGATGTATAACATCATTTTCAGTTTAAAATACAGAATTTGTATGTTAGCATTTTAGGTATAAAATGTGTATGTGGGAGAAACACAGGCTTTGGTGGATAGGAGTTCAGTGGATGTGATTTGCTAACCTATGACCTGCACACTTAGACACCATTACATCAACACAGGCCATCACATGCAAGGCCGCAGCACCCAGCGGACTCTCCTGAAAGGCAGAAGCTGGGAGCTTCTGATGTACTCACCTGGTTCAACTTCCAGTGGAACTCTGCAGGTCTGTATTTATTCTCTTCAGAAGGATCCTGACGAAGGAGGAAAATAAGTCTGCACCCATGGACATAGAGTGAATAATGGTGTCGGTTCATATCTGCAAAAACAGTTCCTATGGGTAAATTGCCAACTTAAGACCCAAGGAGGAATAAAAACTATTTCCTTAAACAATTTTTTGTTTTGTTTTTTCGAGGTAGGGTCTTGCTCTAGCCCAGGCTGACCTGGAATTCACTATGTAGTCTCAGGGTGGCCTTGAACTCAAATCAATCATCCTACCTCTGCCTCCTGAGTGCTGGGATTAAAGGCGTATGACACCATGCCTGGCTGTTTTGTTTTGTTTTTTTGTAAGGGAGAAGGGAGTAACTTTTAAAATTGTGTGTGTGTATAGTCCATTACTGTGTGAATAAAGACCTGTGCATCCCATGTGGTGTGAAGGCCAGGAGTGTCCTCTACCACTCTTCCACTTTAGCTTTTCTGCTTTATTTCCTTGAGACAGTGTCTGGAGGCCTGCGCAGTCACACCCAGAATTTTACATGGGCTCTAGTGATCAAACTCAGGTCCTCATGCTTACACAGCAAGTGCTCTTACCTACTGAACCATATCCTTAGACCCCCTCCTTGATAGATTTTTGAAGGCACAATTTTGCCTGCATAAATGAATTTTGCAGATGGACCAAGGCAGGGTTTAGACACAAATATATCTGGGTCTTACTGAGAAGTACTGATAATCTACAGAGTAAAACTAATACCTGCCCTAATGTATGCCAGTGTTGTATCTCTTGAGGACAAAGTGTCCTTAGCATAAAATACACAGCAATAGCTATAAACCAACCAGCTACTGGGAGGCTTTGAGGAAGGCAAAGGTACCTGCTTCCAGCCATTAGCCCGTGAGTACTGAAGAGAGATCTCAGCACAGAAGTATAACTGACCTGTTTTGTCTGAACTGCAGAGAATCGTCTCCTTCTTCCGGCCAAACGGCCCATGCCGCATCCACACAGAAATTGTAAAGGGTTCTTTGGGGTCAAGGGACACAATGCCATCTGGGATTCTCACCGCCTGAGTGCCATTGAACTCAAAGACCTGGTCGCTGTCATGGCCGTTGTCAGTGGGGAGGCCGATGGTCCAGTTCAAGGAGCTGCTGGGGGAAGGAAGCAGCTCGGCGGTGCCAGCAGCAGCCCCTGAAACCACAGCGACGCCCAGAGTCAGTTCCACGAAGAACAGAAAGCTGATGAGCCGTTTCAAACCACAGTAAGGTCAGGATTAGACAATATTGGGGGTAGACCATGTGTTAGTCTGATTTTCTTTTTCCTCAAAAATAAGGGCTATTTTAACTACGCTGATCCTCTTTAACCTGTGCAGATCACACTTGCCATTGGAGAATGTTTTTTCTTTTACTAAAGGCAGTGAAAACTGAGGACAACCAAAATCTACCAACAAGACAAGAAAAGAGCATCCCCTTCAGCAAGAGTGCTGCTTCCATGGCAAGCCTGACAATCTCAGCCAGGGTGATGGAGATTGACACTAAGGATACTCAAAACACACCAAAGCAGAAATCCAGAAGCTGCTGAGAGCTCAACACTAAAGTAGGCTTAAAACACAGCCACCAAGGTTCAGGGGACTTTTTGGAAGAAGGGTCAGAAAGAACCTAAGGGCCACAGGCTGGGAGGGAATATCCAGAGGCATTGCCCCTCCCCACCCCCAATGACTGACAGCTGCCCTCACAACTCAAACAATCCCATGGTGAATAGGGAAGAAGGAAATGGTACCAACACATGATATGTCTGTACAAAGTCTCTACTTAATAAAAATAATAATTAAAAGAAAAAATAATAAATTTTACAAAAATATAATAGAACACAAGGAGACTGAGGCAGGAGGATTACAAGTTCAAGGCCAGCCAGAGATACACACTGAGTTTCAGGTCAGCCTGAGCTACAGTGTGAGACCCTGTCTCAAAAATCTAAAACTGGGCTGGAGGAGGGCTCAGCAGTTAAAGGCACTTGATTGTAAAGCCTGATGGCCTGGGTGACAACCCATGTGAAGTTAGGTACAAAAGTGGCACATGCATCTGCAGATTGTTTGCAGTAGCAAGAGGCCCTGGCACACCCATTCTTTCTCTCTCTGTTTCTGTCTCTCTCCTTGTAAACATACTCCAGATATAGGCACCACTTTGTGAATCTGGCTTTATATGGATTCTGGGGAAATGAACCCAGGCTGGCAGGCTGCAAGCACCTTTAACCATTAAGCCGTCTCCCTAGCCTTCTCTCTCTCCTTGTAAATAAATAAATCCAAAACCATAAACAACCTTCAACACGCAATATTAACAGCTGTGGCTTATTCTTAAAGATGAAGAGATGAAAAATGAAGCATTTCCTTAATCCCACCCAAAATTTTGCTACTTGGGTATAAACACTTCTAAGTCCTCCTTTATGAATACAAATGCAAAGTTTCATTTTACTAAACTGGAGTTGTGTCATGTTCATACATAATACATACATGCATTACTACACCAGAGTATAGGGGAAAGATTTTATAACTTTCAGTACATAATGTCAAGGTGAACTTTTCTTTCTCTTTCTGGTGCTGGGGATGGAACTCAGGGCCTCATGCGTGCTAAGTCTGCGCTCTATTAATGAGCTAACCTCCCGCCCTCCCCCCTTCCTTTCTTTTTTGTTGAGACATGGGTTTACTCTGTAGCTCAGTATAATCTTCTTGCCTTAGCCTCCCAAGTTCCAAGTACTGGGATTGCAGACAAGTGCCACTATACCCAGCTCCAAATTTTCCTTTAAATTTACACACACACACAAAAAAAAAAAAAAAGAAAGAAAGAAACAAAAAATTGGCTGCTCTCCTGGTTACTTGGTCGTTGGCTTCCCTAGTCCTAAGGGCAGCATGCCTCAGATGGACCAGCCTGGTCTTTCCAGTAACATTAGATCTCATCCAAATCCAGATGGGTTAGCTACTAACCTTCCCTTAATCTCAGCTAAGTCCTTTGTAAAAACAAGGCCAGGACACCTGCTCTGAAAACCTTTTGGGAAGATTAAAACACATGTAAGTTCTAGCTCAGGATGACATAGAACTCTGTAGTTCCAGGCTGGCTTTGAACTCACAGCAGTTCTCCTACCTCTGCCTTTCAAGGGCTGTGATTAAAGGCATACACCACCATGTCCAGCTAAATATAAAATTCTCTCCATTCTTTCCTTCAGCTATTCTGCTGGGTAAAAAGGCAGTTCACTTAATACCATAAGAGTGGCAGTATGAAAGAAGTAGAAAGGATTTGTGTTTGTTTCTTTGCTTATTTAACTGCAGTATTGAGAATCAAACCCAGGGCCTTGTGCATGCTAGGCAAGTGCTCTACCACTGAGCTACACTCTGGCTATTTGGCTAAGAAAATAATGTGTTTTTTTTTTTAATAATCTTATTTATTTGCAAGCAGAGAGAAATAGAGGAGAGACAGAGAGAATGGATGCACTAGGGCTTCCAGATGCTGCAAACAAATTCCAGATGCATGCACCACTGGTTTTACATGGGTATTGGGGAATCGAACTCAGATCGTCAGGCTTTTCAGGCAAATGCCTTAACTGCCAAGCCATCTCGCCAGCCCAGAAAGTTAAGTTTTATACAGCACTTTCTCTTTCCTGTTGGTGGTGGTGGTTGCTATTGAGACAGTGTGTCCTATGTTGCCCAAGCTGTCTAGATCTTCTGAACTTAAATGATCCTCCTATCACAGCCTTCTGAGCACCTGACCCTACAGAAGCACACCACTGTGCCCAGTTCCTTATTTTCACATCATCCCTATCAGATGATTCTGATGATGCTGTTTCTTCAAATCAGTGGCTTTTTAAAACACCCACACACTTAGCTCTCCTGAATACACCTGGATGAAAACTACCTAAAAGGCAGCAAAAGTCATTTCAGAAAGTCAGTGTCTGTACTGATCATCATATGCACCAGGAATTCTGCTTTAATAAGGGTTTCCTGCCTTTTCTATAGACTGAAGGCTCGGAAACACCATGCTCCTTACCACAGAGCCGATGAAGGGACTTCTCAGAATAGGTGTCTCGGTCGCAGCCTTTTCCAATGTGACTGGTCTCTAGCTCCACCGTGGCTTGCACCGAGGCGACTGGCTCATCACACGTCTCTAAGTGGATGTTTGGGAAGACAGCCAAAGCACCTGTACCAGGCTCATACTCAATCCTGTTGCTCCAACCTATGTTGGTCCATGAGAAGGATTAGGAGGAAAGAAGAAAAACACACACTTTAGGTTTTTGTGGTGTTTAAGTTTCCAGAACAGACAGGGGAACTAAAGAGACTGTGGCTCACCTTGCCACCCAGGGACGCAGGTGGGCTTAATGCTGATCTTCACTAGAACATCTTCTGTGGCTCTTTTCTTCCCACAGTCGTAGGCGGTGACAGTCAACTTATACTGATGCTCTTTCCCATAGCTTAGCTTCTCGGTGTTTTTTATATAACCTGGCAGAAGAGAAAAACACCAGTGAGAGCCGGCTTCACTTGTGCTGAAACACCAAACACATGTGTGCTGCTGACCCAGAAATAAACTCAGACTTGATATCAGAACAGGAGGCAGAGGTAAGAGGACTGCTGTGAGTTTCAAGGCCAACCTGGAAATACCTGAACTAGAACTTACATGTGTTTCATCTTCCCAACAAGTCTTCAGTGTAGGTGGCCTGGCCTTGTTTTCACAAAGGAATTAGCTGTGCAGCATGCCTCGGGTGGACCAGCCTGGTCTTTCCAGTAACATGAGATCTCCATCTAAATCTGGATGGGTTAGCCACTAACCTTCCCTTAATCTCAGCTAAGTGTGAATCCCCAGCCTGATGCTGTGACAGCACTGGGAACGTGGTACACAGCCAGCCAGAGTGGAAGGGCTGGCCACAGGAGGCTACCCACTCTGGCTGAGGAAGCAGGCTCCTTGCTCTTACCGTCTTTGTCCACAGTAAATGGCACATCTGGGGTGACGATTTCGTAGCTGCAGATCTGGCTGAACTGAGGGGAGCAATCTGCATCCACAGCCTCCACCCTCAGAATGCTGCTGTGCTGCTTTCCCTCCACCACAGCCGCTTTGTAGGACTTCTCCTTGAACACGGGCGCATACTCGTTCACGTCATTCACCTGGATGTGAACAGTCGCTCTGGACCAAGAGGGAAAAAAGCTGTTGTGGGGCTGTGTTCTGGGCTTTTACTGAAGGGACATTGATTCTGCCCTAAATTTTCCCTTATGTGTGGTGTGTGAGGTGTGTGCGCCTGCATTGCAGATGCACATGCCCTGTGCACCCTGAGTACGGCAGTCAGGGGAGAACATCAGGTGTCCCTTGCTGCTTCCTTCAGGTGGAATTCCTTACTCATCCTGTAACTGCCACTCTCTGGCTCCAACAATTCTCCAGTCTCGGCTTCCCAACAGAGCGTTTTGTACTCTCGGGCCCTCATGCTTCTCAGCAAGCACTTACCCACTGAGCCATCTCCCCAAACCCAATTCTGCCCTATTTCTACATTTCCTTTTTCTTCTCCCCCCCCCCCAAGCAGGGTCTCACTCTAGCCCAGGCTGACCTGGAACTCACTCTATAGCCCAAGCTAGCTTCAAACTCACAGCAATCCTCTAACCTCAGCCTCCCAAGTACTGGGAATAAAGCCTTGCACTGCCATGCCAAGAAAGCATGAGAAAGTGATTGTGAGCATTAGAACAGATTCTTTCTTACTCGGGGAGTGAGGAAGAGACCAGTACTGGGGCATCACTGATAGTGATTACATAAATGAAGCAGGTCAACTCCTGGCTGCTATTTTCCACGTCTTCAGTGGTGTGCCATTAAACTAGGCTCACAGGTTTCAAGGGATTCAGTCAGGAATGAATCAACAAGGTGTTTGGTCAAAACATTTATTTGGGAATGGTAGTATAGTTCCACGGTAAAGAGTTTACAGCATGAACAAGTTCCATCTCTAGCATCGAAAGAAAAAAAGTGATGAAGCCGGGTGTGGTGGCGCGCGCCTTTAATCCCACCACTCGAGAGGCAGAGGTAGGAGGATCGCCGTGAGTTCAAGGCCACCCTGAGACTACATAGTAAATTCCAGGTCAGCCTGGGCTAGAGCAAGACCCTACCTCGAAAAAAAAGTATTAAAAAAAATACTAAAAAAAAAAACCTTTAAGGTCATCCTTGCCTACATATCACATTGAAGGCTAGCCTACACTACAAGACAACCCGTTTCAAAAATAAAAATAGGGCTGGAGAGATGCCTCAGTGATTAAGGCACTTGCCTCCAGTGCCTAAGGCCCCCAGTTCAATTCCCCAGGACCCACATAAGCCAGACCCACAAGGTGGTGGCTTGAAAATGAATAAATAAAATATTTAAAAAATAAAAAAAATCAGGAGCCGGGCATGGTGGTGCATGCCTTTAATCCCAGCACTCGGGAGGCAGAGGTAGGAGGATCGCCATGAGTTCAAGGCCACCCTGAAACTACAGAGTGAATTCCAGGTCAGCCTGGACTAGAATGAGACCCTACCTCAAAAAACCAAAAAAAAGTGATGCAAAAAAAGATGGGGGGAGGGGATGAGAAGGCGAAGTGGGTAAAGTACATGGTGTGTGAGCATGAGGACCTCAGTTTAGATCCCTGGCACCCATGTAGAACACCGGGCATGGTGATGTCTAGTGTTGGGAAGGCAGAGATAAAAGTTTCCCCCCCAGGTTTTAACTGGCTGGCTAGACTAGCTGAATCAGTGAGCTCTAGGTTCAGTGTAAGACCCTGTCTCAAAAAAAAAAAGAGGGCTGGAGAGATGGCTCAGCGGTTAAGGCACTTGCCTCCAGTGCCTAGGGCCCCAGATTCCCCAGGTTCCACATGGGCCAGGCCCACAAGGTGGTGGCCCTGGTACATCCTCTCTCTCTCTCTCTCTCTCTCTCTCTCTCTCTCTCTCTCTCTCTCTCTCTCTCTCTGCTTGAAAATGAATAAATAAAATATTTTTTAAAAAGAGGTAGAGGACTAGAGAGATGGCTCAGCAGTTAGGGTGCATGCCTGCAAGTCCTAACGGTCCAAGTTCAATTCTCCAGCATACAGAAAGCCATACATAAAAGCCATATGCAAGAGTGAAACGTGCATCTGGAGTCCATTTGCAGTGGCTAAAGGCCCTGGCACACCCATTCTCTCTGTCTCTCTTCTATCTCCTTCTGTTTGCAAGTAAATATATAAAACTATTTTTTAAATGAGGTGGAGATTCAATTGCGTAAGACACTCAACATCAACCTCTGGCACATGTGAACACACATATGCTCTTGCATGCCAAAAAAAGAAAAAAAAAATGGAAGAAAGAAAAGAGATGAAGGATGACTTGCTGGCACACAGCACAACCCTCTTCCCCAAGAGCCTCCCAAGCCCATCCATCTGGTGTGCCCCTCACAAATGGTATGGGATAGCATGTCGCCAACATATCCCTCCCTTAGCAGATATACTAAGGAGAAACTGAGACTCAGCAGCATTCAGTTTGAGTAATGTTGAAAGGTCAAGAGTTCTAACCCTGTGTCTTGTCCCAAGCCCTCTCTTTACAGGGCAGTTCTCAGCTGGCAAGAGGCACATGGACTCAACACAGGATCATGGAAGCAGAACTACCTGCTTTCTTTATGGCTAGTTCTTGTATGTTCTTAGGATTTGCAGGAAAAGATAAATATACAAAATAATCTTCCTCAAGAAAAACTGAGTAGGGCCTTAGTGTGTGTGTGTTCCTATTTTCTGCAGTCTGTATCGCTGATCCCCTCCCTCTCTCTCTGGCCCAGACTATCCTCAAACTTGTGATCCTCCTGCCTCAGCCCCTGAGTGCCTGGATCATGGGCATGTGCCACCATGTTCAGTGGGGCCTTAAGTTTCTTTATGAAGAGTATGTGGTGGGATAAAGTCGTTCATATTCCAAAACCTGCTGCTGCACATCAGGCTAGGAGCTGCACACAAGAGTGGACATGTAGACTCCACTCTTGCCCTCAGAGACCTGAAAATCCTCAGAGGCTCTTTGGGGCACAGGGTAGTCACACACACATATACTTGGGAGGTTCTTCCCGCCCTTTGCTCATCTTCGCTTACTTGTGAGACTTTTTCATGCCAGCGCCATCGGGTCCCTTCCCGCAGTCATAGGCCTGGATGGTGAACGTGTAGTCCTTCTGCAGCTCGCAGTCCAGCTTCTCCTTGGAGCGGATCTCTCCCTCCCCGGTGGATTTATCCACCACCACTGCATCAAAGGGCACATTCTGCCCATGAATTGTAAAGCCACAAATCTCACCTGAGGAGTCAATGCAGAACAGGTTAGAGGATCTGCCACACAAACCACTGCACATTGCCCTCCGCCCCCAAGGAAAATAAGTGACAATTCGGCAGCCAGGGTGTTTGGAGGGTCCGAGGACAAAGCAAGGGGACACTGTGCTTTAACACAGGTGAGTTCTGGGGCTTTAGTAAAAAGCAGCAGCTTCTGGTTTTCCAAGCAACTTGTTTACTTCGCATCCATTCATGCAGGAGTACGAGAGAAGACACAGACAGGCATTCCACAGGAGCACTTAGGATGGCTCGAGGGCACAGAGTCTCATTAGCAACAGCCAAGGCCTGAGCACACCCAGCTGCATGGGCAGCTCTCTGCATTTGGACCAGAGAGAGTAAAACTGCACAGTTAAGTGTTGAGAGAGGAAGAAGCGTGAGATATGGGACCAGCACCATAATTACAGAAATTCTGTCAAAAAAAAAAAAGAGAGAGAAAGAAAGAAATCAAGTCTTCCTGTGCAATAAGCCTGGCTAAAATTAGGGAATCAAAACAAACTGCTAAGAGAGAGGTAGAAATACCAACTTCTCAGGCATCCATTTCAACAGCTGTCATCCAGCGGTGGTTAAGGGGAGGGATTGGCTAGGCTTTCCTGTGTTTCGGCTTCACCTTACCAAACCTGAGGACACTGGCCCAGGAACTTAACTACAGCTCAATTGGCAGAGAAGCCTAATTAGAAGTTAAAGATTCATATTTCCATTCTTGGGCATAGGAGAACAAGTGTAATGTTTTGACGTATACATAGAACTTCACAAAACTGATTCCACGTAAGACTAATCTCTTCCACAAGTCCAACAAATAGAAAAATGTTACAAAGCAAATCTCTGAAGTTCAATTAAACAAAAACATGGTTTTGCCCATGTAGTTCAAATGGATGTCTGATTTCCAGATATTTCTAACCAAGGGTCTGGTTACATATAATTTTCATCGATACACTTAAAAAAAATTTGAAACAAAGTAGGAGAAAAAATAGGGATACAAGAGCATGACAATTGCTTCTGTTTAAGGGCTGATTCCCAATTTTATAAATAAAGTTAGTGGGTTAATATTCATAAGAGGGAGACAAAGAACCCTTGATCACCTTCTTTGGTGACTGTCACCTCAAAACTCTC
Organism: Zapus hudsonius; assembly: GCA_004024765.1. Taxonomy (NCBI): domain Eukaryota; kingdom Metazoa; phylum Chordata; class Mammalia; order Rodentia; family Dipodidae; genus Zapus; species Zapus hudsonius. Next base: position 8,139 of record PVHP010008068.1, on the reverse strand, counting down.
TAAAGGGAGAAAAGATAAACCCATGTCAGTAATTCAGGAAAGAGTGAAGGTGGAACATTCATAGAAAAGCTGGACATACCAGTTAACAAGGCACTGAGTAGCCAACTATTAAACACTAGAATTGTGGCAGAGACAGACACTCTGTCCTCAGGGATAAAATGTCACTTTGAATCCTACTTACCGTAAGTTACTGCATAATTTTGAAGTTATACTAACTCAGTGATAAAATATTGATCTAAGGCTTCCTCATGCTATCAGGTGACTGTCATTTGATGGCATTTATTAGGTAAACCTGTTTTCATTTTTAAACCAGATTCTGATAACATCATCTAATTTAAAGAAACAAAACTTTAAGCAAAAGATTTTAATCCCTTGTTCTCATAACAGTGTCATCTAAAGTACCCTCATCAAGGCAACAAAAAGAAATTCCTTGTAAGGGAACAGAAACCAGATCAAACCCACCCACAGTGATGCTACAGTGACCACTGGTTTTACTGTCCTAGCTGGTCAGCATGAATCCTGCTGGCCACTCCTTAGGCCTTCCAGAGGGAGTGGATGTCACCACCTCCTCTCCTGAAGGGGGTGCTGCTTGAGTCCATGAACAACGCTGTCTCATTCTGTTTGGCTTTAAGGTCTTACATGTGGTATGAGAAGGAATTTCATATAACCTTCTGTATCTAAGAGTCAGTCTGTCCACGCTGATGTATATATCTATGGCTTATTTGTTTTCATGATTACCTAGTAGTAAGAATCCAATGAGTTAAAATATGAAAAGTGTTTAAAACACTGCCTGGCATAAAGGAATCACTTGACAAGCATTTGCTATTACTAAGACCATTTTCTATTGTATGATATCTGTAATTCCAGAGTTTTTGCTACCTATAAACAATGTGGCAATAAATATTTCTGTCTGTGTTTCCTGCCACATAAGACCTTCACAGACTAGTGCTGCCCAAGATGGTAGACACATAAGGGGCTGCTGCTCAAACTTAAAAATTTATAGTTTGAGACTGGGGAGATGGTTCAGTGGTTAAAGGCACTTGCTTGCAAGGCCTGTTGTCTGGGGTCTGATGCACAAAGTGACACATACATCTGGATTTTCTTTGCAGGGGCAAGAGACCCTGGCATGTCCTTATTCACTTTCCTACTCTCTCTTGCTCTCTGCTTGCAAATCAATCAATCACTATGAGACAGGCATGGTGGCTCAGGCCTTTAATCCCAGCACTTGGGAGGCTACGGTAGGAGGATCACTGAGTTCGAGGCCAGCCTGAGACTAAAGAGTGAGTTCAGGTCAGTCTGGGCTAGAGCGAGACCTTACCTGAGCATGACAACAGTGCATAGCTGGCAAGAGAACATGAGCCTAGCACAGCCCCAGCACCATAGCAGGTTCTACTGATGATGGCTGCTGGGAGCAGGGCTCTGCGAGTCATGGAGTCTGGGCCAAATCTGCCCTAGCCATGGTTTTTAAAAAATATTTTTATTTATTTGAGAGAGGGAGAGAAAAAGAGAGGAGGGGAGACAGAGTATGGGCACATCAGGGCCTCTTGCCACTGCAAACAAACTCCAGATGCATGCGCCACTTTGACGAGGGTGACCCTGGGCCAATGGGCTTTGCAAGCAAGCGCCTTAACTGCTGAGCCATCTCCCCAGCCCTATCCATGTTTTAAAAAAATATTTTTTATTTATTTATTTGCAAGCAGAGAGAGAGACAGACACAGAGAAAAACAGAGAGAGAATGGGCATGCCAGGGCCTCTAGTGACTGCAAACGAACTCTAGATGCATGCGCCACTTTGTGTATCTGGCTTTACTTGGGCACTAGGGAATCAAACTCAGGTTGTTAGGTTTTGCAGGCGAGCACCTTAATCTCTGAGCCATCTCTCCAGCTCCCATCCATGTTTTTTAATGGCCATATGCTAAAAATGGATTTTGCCCTTTGTTGTAAAAAAAAAATATTAGCTGGGCACGGTGGCACACACCTTTAATCCCAGCACTCGAGAGGCAGAGGCAAAAGGATCGCCATGAGTTCAAGGCCACTTGAGACTATGTAGTGAATTCCAGGTTACCCTAGGCTAGCGCAAACCACCCCCCCCCAAAAAAATGTTGTGTGTGTGTGCACGTGCACATGTTGCTACTGCAAATGAACTCCAGAGCCATGTGCCATTTTTGCATCTGGCTTTTTGTTGATGCTGGGGCCCACAGGCATTACAAGCAAGTGCCTTCAACCACTGAGCCATCTCTTCAGCCCTATTTTTATCTTTTTGAAGGGTCCTAGCAAGATAAGATAAGGTCTCTCTATGAGCCCGAGACTAGCCTGGAACTCCCTCTAGCCAAGGACAACCTTGAATTCATGATTCTCCTGCCTCAGGCTTCCAAGTACTGAGATCACAGGATACCACCACACCTGATGGGTTGTTAGCTTGCTTCTTAAACAGTATTTCCTAACAGGGAAAAATCATATTAATACTCAAACATCAGTCTTCATTAGTGACATGATATTGGCCCACAGACATGATCATTTGCTTATTTCTCTGGCTATTTTCCCACTGAGATGAAAAAACTTTATTGCAGGTTTACAAAACTACAAAAGAGGGCTGGAGAGATGGCTCAGCGGTTAAGGCACTTGCCTCCAGTGCCTAAGGCCCTGGGTTCAATTCCCCAGGACCCACATAAACCAGACCCACAAGGTGGTGGCCCTGGTGTTCTCTCTCTCTCTCTCTCTCTCTCTCTCTCTCTCTATATATATATATATATATATATATACATATATATATATACCTGCTTGAAAATGAATCAATAAAATATTTTTTAAAAAACAAAAAAAAACTACAAAAGACCCTATGGGTTACAGAGCCTAAAATCTTCCCTGTTGGGTCCCGATGCCCACTCCAGAGATATATTAGTCTACAGCCTAGTCTACAGTACTAGTCAAGTGTCACTAGTACTTGGATGGGAGATAAGTCAATGAATAGAGCTGCTGAGTGCCAACGTGAGGCCAAATTGTTTTCCAGGATGTGTTATTAAACTACATTATGAATATAATTTTGAGTGCATATTAATATTACAAAATATACTTTAAAATAATTCCAGTTGCCCTGCTTTGAGAGAAAAACTCAGTTTCGAACTGGGCGTTTGCTTTCTGAAGAGCATATGGTGAGGCACTTTCATGTTGTCTGACTTGTGTTCCTGATGGTGGCTCTGCTGAGCTTTCCTGACAAGGCCATGAGGCCTGTTCAATCAAAAATCTAAGTATGTCATTGGTGCATTACATTTAAATAAGGGGTTAAGGATACTCACCACTTAAGGCAGTATTTTTGAAACAGGGCCTCACTGATGCCTAAGCTGGTCTCCAGCACCAAGGCTCAAGAGGGTCTCCTGCCTCAGCCATCCCAGTAGCTAGGATTCCTCACCTCTTGCCAACTCTTACAGACTCTGCTGAGGTGAGGGGAGGGAGTGTGGGAGACACTAAGTGTGTTTCAACTTGAGATTTCAGGTGTTCAAGGAAGGAAGGTTTAGCTGGTGAGGTAATGTCTGAGTAGCGCCCCAGAAGAACTAAGGCAGCCTGAGGACCTGGGGAAGAATTCCAGACAAGCAGAAAAGAAATACAAAGGTCTGAGGCAGGAATGAGGAGGGAGCTGCAGGAGTGCTAGGATGTAAGAGGTTCCAGAAGGTTAAGTGCCCTGAAGCTCTGCTGTGCCAGGCCTCCAAAACTCCTACAAGACCCACAGCTTCTCCACCAAGCATGACAGAAATGACAGGAGGGGCTCTGAGCAGACATGAATGAATGCTTCAGGCTGCTGTGATGAACCAAGTCTTTCAGAGGAACTGAAGACCAGGTGCAGGAGGTACTTTGAGAGCAAGGACACTGCTATTGGGTTGTAATGAGACAATAAGCATGAAACTGCCTTCCACTGACCCGGGAAAGACTAGGATTTGAAGAGAGGAGTGGGAATTAGTGCTTAAACTTGGAACAAGCATCTGTACTGTATACGGTGGGAGAGGGGTCAGAGAAGAATGTCCCAAAGGATATTATCAAACATAAGAATATAAATTACTTTAAAACTCATTATGTATTTCCAGGCTGCTCTCCAAGAGGATGGATCTGTCTATTTATAATAACAGCAAAAATGTGTAACTGTATCTTTCCCACAGATCCCATTGATGCTGAGTAAGTATTTAAGTTAGCTATTTTAATGAGCTCCACCAACAGGATTTGAGGCCTCAAATTCACTGGTACTTAAGTCACTATTCTGCCTAGGTCCTTTACCTATAACCACCTAAAAAACCTTCTGACAGCCTAATACAGCAGGGGATGGGAGTGGAGAGAAGCCTGCGCTCAGGCAGACCTGGATTTCCCAGGCTGAGGAACATCCACTCATGGGTCATTCAACCCACAGCTCTGATTTTAATGAAGAAGAGGGGTCCAGATCGAATGAGAGCAAGAGAGATCTGCTGCAGTGTTTCAGATGAAGGTGAGGAGGGCCAATGAGCACTAACAAAGGCAGCATCAACAGAAAGCACTTGGGGACGGTCAGGAGAAAAGCCAGGCCTTTCTAACCAACTGGAGGGGGGAGGAGAGGGAAAATCTGGGGTCAGTCCCTTGTTGTGGGCTCATGGGGCCACTTACAAAACAGGCAGAGAGGAAATGGCTATGACATGTTCAGGGGCTTATATTGTCTATCTCTGCCAACTTCTGGCTTGCCTAAAGCATTTTAAAACAAATCCCAAACATTACATCGTTTGATCCACAAACACTTTTTATGTAGCTCTAACAGAGATTTTGTTTATCACAACTATCATGGCAAACTAAGCAATAATTCCTCAGATATTTTCATAGCATCCTATCTCTAAAACTTATACTCAATTAATGATTTTCCTCCTTCAAACCAGAGACCACAGCATTCTCCCAGAAGCTAATTTTTTTACCCTTTTAAAGATATCACTGACTCCTCTCCCTTTTCCTTCCTCTGCTGTATATCCAGTTCACAGATATTCCCAGCATTGCGTGAAGCCCTGTAACTGCACATACTGGGATCTCCGCCCCAGCCTAAAGTTAGCCTTCTTCCCTCGACTTCACACAGTGCAAGGAAGGGGCTCTCAGAATCACCCCTCCTGCTCAGAGTCCACCTGTTCAATTCAGACTTCACACCACTGCTTTCCAGCAAAAACCCACCTGAAGCCCTGTCTTCCTCCTGTAGAAACCTTCAACCAGATTCCCAGAGATGCCAGCTCAGAAATGGGTCCAACGTTTCCAGGTCTACCTGCTGCCCCCCTCCCTACTCTCCTAAGATCACTCAATTTGAATGGCCTAAGTCTCTTTGGTCTTCTGCAAAGACTCTTAATGGATGAGAATAGAAATCTCATTCCTTTTTTTGGACTGTATTCATATAATTTTCAAACAAGTTTTTTTTTTTTTTTTTGAGATGGAGTCTCGTGAAACCCAAAATTGGCCTCAAATTCAAATTCCCTATGTACCCAAGGATGACTGAATTCTTGATCCTCCCAAGTGCTGGGGTCACAGGTCTGCCCCCAAGCTCCCAGCGTCCACTTGGGAAGGCAGGAAGGAGAGAAAGCTGGAATAGACCATTTACTAAAGGGAAAAGCTGACAGAGGAAGGATGTGCAGGAGATGTCCAGACCTCTCCAATGGACAGAGCAGAACCTTTCCTTGTCTCAGCAGAGACATTATGGCATGTATTAACTCTGTATTAAATAATGCAATGTGAAGTTTATTCCTGCTTAGGATTTTAATAGATTAATGAAAAAAGAAAAAATAAGAGTCATTTACATTTCCTAAAGCAAGGATTAAGGATTTAGCTCAGTGGTAGAGCCCTTCTTTAGCAAGTTCAGGGCCCTGGGTTCAGTCCCCAGCACAGGAGGACAGCAGGGGAATCACAAAAACAAACAAATAAGAAAAGTGGGGAACCAAATTTCCTTAAATACTTCATAGATATCAAGACTTTGTTCCCTCTGTTTCACCCAAGAAAACTAATTTGGCTTGGTTGTGTGTCCCGCAGTGACAACCTACCAGGGGCATCAGTGATGAGTGGCCAACACCCATACATGTTTAAGGACACTGACAAGTGAGCTCAACAGCACCCTCCCTCCACCCTTGCGCCCCACATACAGAATGACAATGTTCTCAACTCTTGAGAGATAATGTCCCCACAGCCAACACAGCAAATAATCTAGGCTGTAGCCAGACTCCTTAGCTCAAAGCCAACTCTAACATTCATGAGCGATGCACTCCTTCCACGAGTGTATGTGGGTACTGTGTGTGCCACGCATTGGCCTAGGTGCTGAGGACTAAATGGATAGGGTGTCATCGCCTCATGCAGCTGCCACACTCTTGAGCCAGTTTCCTCACCAGGAAAATGGTGACAGTGAGAGCACCCAGCACAAGAATGCCAGAAGCAATCCATACATGCATCCCACAAAGAGCCCACTCAGTACCTGTGAGCTGCTGCTACCCCCACAGCCATCCTCCTCATCACACAGCTAAAGTTAATTCAAAATAAGGCTCCAGGTCTGGCCTTGGTCTCATTTAAAAATTAATTTAATGAAGCTGGGAAGGAGGCTCAATGATTAAAGATGTTTGTTCAATTCCCAGGCCACTCACATAAGCCAGACACAAAAAGTGGTACAAGCGTCTGATGTTCATTTGCAGTGGCAAGAGGCCCTGGTGTCCCACCCCCCCTCACCACCACACATATACAAATGCAAATGAAGAAAATAGTTTACTTAAAAATTTAAGAAACTGAGAAAATGGAATACTGAAGAAGCCCTGTGTCATGGTTTGATCCAGATGTCCCCCACAAACAAATGAATGTGTTCTGATTAATAGATCCTCAGCTGATGGCAGTTTGGGTTTTACAACCTTGCTGGAGCTGTGTTGTTGGCGGCAGGCTTAATGGGGTTATAAGCCAGCTTCCCCTTGTCAGTGTTTGGCATACCTTCCTGCCATTGTTTGCAGTGCTGTGGCAGAGGTGATGTCCAGCCCTCTGCTCATGCCATCATTTTCCCTGCCAGGATGGAGTCTCCCCTTGAGTCCATAAGCCAAATAAACCCATTCCTCCACAAGCCACTTTTGCTTGGGTTCTTTCTGCACAGCAACTAGAAAGCTGACTGCAATACCCTGGGCCCTATCTCCAATACTGCATAACCAGGAAAGATAGTGTACACCTGTAATCCAAGCAGGGAGATCAAAATTTCAAGGTCATCCTCAGCTACAAAGCAAGTTAAAGGCCAGTCTGGGATACATAAGACCCTGTCAAAAACAATTAATTGGAGCCGGGCGTGGTGGCGCACGCCTTTAATCCCAGCACTCGGGAGGCAGAGGTAGGAGGATCACCATGAGTTCAAGGCCACCCTGAGACTACATAGTGAATTCCAGGTCAGCCTGGGCTAGAGTGAGACCCTGCCTCAGAAGAAAAAAAAAAAAAAAAACAATTAATTGGAAAGCTCTGAAGCTCTGTCCCCTTACACAAGTTCTGATTATTTTTCTGAAATGGTATGCAGCACTTGAACTGAATACAATACAAATTTATGTCTTAAGCATGTTTCATAATCATTTCTCTCAAATTATACAAGAAAATGAAGCATAATACATTTTTACACAACATCCAATTGTCCTTATTTTCTCTAGGCAAAAAGAATTTTTTTTTTTGAGGCAGGGTCCTGCTGTGTAGCTATGACTGGCATGAAACTCATTATGTAAGTAAACATATATGCATCAGACCGGCCTCAAACTTGGAGCAATCCTCCTGCCTCTACCTCCTAAGAACTAGAATTGTAGGTGTAACACCACCACACTTAGTTTAGAATATTCTTTAAAAAGAGATGTTTTTTGTTACTTCATTTTTTGTAACAGGATCTTACAATATAGCCCAGGCTGGCCTTAAACTCAGTCTCCCAAGTGCTGAGATTGGAGATGTATGCCACCGTGCGTGGCAAAAAGAGAAGCTGTGACCTGCAAAGGATTGTCTGAAACGCACTCTTTACAAGTTAACTCGGCCTGTTCGGACTCCAAGGCCACAGTACCACGAAGTCCTGGATTCCTCCTTCACTGTGGACATGCAAGAACAGCTCGGATTTGGAAACTCCCACTAAATATCAGCAAAGCAAGAGAATTATTACATGACT
>PVHP010008067.1:0-54650 GCA_004024765.1 Zapus hudsonius | reverse complement strand
GGAAATTTCCAAAGTAAATCAGAGAGAGGAGGGAGGAGTATCAGTGAGGCAGCCTCAAAGGGCTGCAGTGTTAATGAAATCAGAAGTGGGCTGAAAAGCTTACAAATGCACAAGACAAAACGTCATTACCAGAGAAACATCAAGATGAACTCCACAGCCACATTATGATGATACTTCTTAAAACAAATGTTAGAGAAAATCTTCAATGAAGCCCCAGAAATAAAGAGATATTATCCACCATGGAACAAGGAGAAGATTGATGGCAGAGTTCTCCTCAAAACCAGTCACAGCAGACCGGTATTTTAAGGTACTGAAAGAGGTCAACCCAGAATGCTACTGAATAGTGAAATCTTCAGAAGTACACTTCATGCTTCTGGAACTTTTTGTAAGAACGGATAATTAGTATTATTTTAACAAATTCAGCCTGCATTGCAAAGCTACACTAAATCGGGACGTGCTGGGGTAGAAGGCGGGTGGGACGGCATTGGCACTGCCATCAACAGAAATGATCACAAATTGGACTCTTGAGAAAAGTGGTGAGGAAACATTACCAAATCATACATGTGACAGAAAATTAAAAGCTCTACATAATCCAGACAAAAATCACTGGGAAGCCTCAGTGGAAAACGATGCCCATAGTTCCAAGCGCACATAGGAACTGGAGTTCTTCCAGTCAAAGGTCTCACAGTGGTCACAGACCGAGGCTAGGACGGGGATCCTTCCCCCAACTCTTCACACTACCTCATCTCCTCCGCTGATTCAAGAATCTACGCTTTTTTTCTGAGATAAAAACGTCATAATTATCATTATTCTGCAGGTAGAAAAAACAGATACTTGGCAAAAATAAAAACTCATGACAGCATCACCTGCTCAGAACGTGAGTTTCACCACTAGCTGACAGGCTCACGTTTTCTGATTGGACTCTCCCAATCATGATCACATATACTTTTCACATATAACTATAAGATTATTCTAAGATTTTTCAAAGACTTTAAGAAAAAAAAATCATGAGATAATCTTAAAATGACCTTCAGAATACTTAATGTTCTTGAGCTGTAGATGTTTTTGTTGTCTTCTTTTCTTTCTTACCTATAGTAGAAACCTAGAGATTCGGATCCCCATCATTTGCTGGATTTACAGAAAACGCTTTTTAAGACAGGAAATTGCAAGTTGCTATTTGGGATTTCTTAGTGAGTAGCCAAATGATTTATTTCAAAACTCAGTTACAATTAGAGTACTTAGCACAGAATCACAAGGACCCAGAACCATTCATTCAGCTTACCTGTATCCCAAAACAAGGTTTAAGCAGAAAAGGTTGGATACTAAAAATTTCCATAATGATAATAGCATTTCTAAGCCTACTTAGAACAGCAGTAACTACCACTCCCCAAGATCACCAGAAGAGGGCAGTGTAAGCTGGGTACCTTGTCCTGCTCCACCCCAGGCTCTCGGTACACCGTCCACTTCTGTCCATCATCGCTGTACAGAATTCTGTAGGCAGACACATAGTAATTGTGCTCCACCATGGTGGATCCAGTAGTTACAATGCCTGGGGAACAAAAGGTTGCTCTCCTTAGCAAACAGTGTCAACTCCAAAGTTTGCTTAGCACGGAAGCAAACGTTTTGGCCCATGGCTCCTGCCTGTTCCTGCAAGTTTTCAATATACTAGTTGGTTTTGTTCCCTTTGAGCAACAGGAAGAGTGACGGGGACACACAAGAAAAAAACCACTCTATTTTGGCAGCTTGTGTTCATATCATTATAAAATATATTTCACTAACTGTGAAAGAACTGCTTCCTGGGAATGAACAAATTAAACATGAGTGGTATTATTTTCAGCAAGGCAAAATAAATTTTTTACCAAAATTATTTAAGCCAAGATTAATTATTATGACCACTGTTAAATTTATACTCAGCACATGTGGGATGTGAGTTACTTATGTCTCAAGATTACTGAAAGCCCACCTTAAAAAGACACAAATCAAAATGAAATTGAAAACCTACTGAGCATTCAGTACTTTGCCATGCTTTATAAAACTGCAGCAATACTGGCGTCAGTGACATAACTGTCTATGAAAATTGGGAGGACAAAGGCTTCCAAAGGCAGTCAGTGTGGCCAGCTAGAGCGGACGCTCTCACCTGTGATCTTCTTCTCCTTACTCAGGTCGATCTGTAACCACTGATGCTCATCTGTGATGAAAGCAGCCCAGGGTGGCCCAGGCTTCCTCAGCCTGGCCTTGCCAGGTTTCCAGCTGTTCTCCCGCCCGGAGTGGTCGGTCCACTCCAGTACAGACGATGCTGTTATCTGAGGATCAGCGATCACACCTGATTCCATCCCCAGTGTTCCATAGCAGCCTGAAACAAATTTGGTCCCCAGATAAAAATTGAAATTCTGTAACTGCAGATTCTAAGCAAGTGTCTCTGGCCTTTTGCATCTACAAGCAGTCATCCCTTGGTGTCTGGGGGACTCACAGAAGAATGGTCCAACCCTTTATAGAAAATAGTATAGTGTTGGCAAGGAGCCTGCATATATGATACGCACATTGTGAATCATCTTCTAGATTCCTGATAGCCTAATAAAAGGTAAATGCTATGCACACACGTGTGACATGACATTGCTCAGGGAGTAACATGAAGCGTGTCTGCATACCTTTTCATAGAAACCCTGTTTCCCCTGCTATTTTCAGTGTGTGGATGTGGAACTCAAGGACATGGTGGGCTGACACATTCACGTGCAAGCAGTAACTGTTAGTTAGTGGAGATACAGGGCCCTGTCTCTGGGACCCGCAGCAGGTGAGCTTGGGCTGGGCTGACCTCCTTGACCTCTTCCAGGCTCTGTCCACGTAGCATGACCTACATGAAGCCTCCCCAGCCCTGCTTAAAACCGGAGGCCACATCTTCACTTCCTAGTCTTTCCCTGTCTCATTTTTCTTTTATCACAAACATTGTAAGCATATGATCCAGGAGGGCTTTGATCTACTTCTTTGCTTTTGCATCACAACAGTGGTGCCTGGCAAATAAAAAGCAGCACTCGACAAATACTTTCATTACTTCTTTGACAAATTCAAGTCATCATCTCTAAAGAACCCTCTTTGGTGGTGAGGTCATTTCTTTATAATACAGACCATCTAATCCAATTCTTTGCATACTTAGTAACCTATTATACTCCTGGTGGTGCTGTTACAAGCAAGCAGAAACCACAAGTCAGGACAGCGTCTGCTTGTCAGTGTGCAATCAATCAATCAATCAATCAATGCTATTATGTATTATGATGACATAAAGTCCATGACAGACTTACCACTTGTCTTAAATGTAAAAAGACTTGTAGATAAGTATCCCCTAAAAAGAGAGAAAAGGATTTATGTAAAACATTAACACACAGCTTCCTCATATTTATTGCAGTGACACTTTAAATGCCCCTCGTGGATCAAAGGGGTAAAAAGATTCCATGGCTAAAACTTAAAGACAGCTGATAGGATTCTTAGAAAAAGGAAGCGTCACTTCTAAACAAAACACTTTTGAAATAACCATCGACAATTTTCACTCTTGGTTTCACTCAATGGTAAAACCATGCCCATGTAATAACCCTTAGTAGATGCTTACTTTCCTTTTCCTGAAGTAACTTGCCTCATAAAACTTACTTGATTTTGGTGAAATGACATGACAAGGAATACCCTCAGAGAATAAGAATCAAGTTTCCTGGTTAAACACAGAAGAGCTGGCTAATGGGAAGAATGAATTTGTTTTGGAAGAAATCAACATGTCCGACAGTGGGTTTCAGTACAGGGTGCAGCGTCACACTTGGACTTCAGAGGACAGGCAGGATAGGGAAGCCGATGGTGTGGAAGGGCCATACAGATGAGGATCTTGACCTGCACAGGAGGTGACATTCTCCAGGGGACCTGGAGGAAGTGTGCAGCATACACTCCTGCCCTCTACATCACGTCCAAGTAGTTACAAAGCGATGTTAGCTGTATGTTTTCTTTTGCTGTGTGTGTATGCGTGCATGAATGCGAAAGGCAGACAACAACTCTGGGTGTCTCTCCTTGTCTTCGACCTTGTTTGAAGAAGGTTCTCTCATTCAGCACTGAGTTCACCAAGCTAGCTGGCCCATGAGCTTGAGTGAGTCATTTTCCTGTCTCTGTCTTCCTTCTCATAGGAGGCATGCTGGGATTACAGACACTAGCACTTCTGTATCCTGCTTTATGTGGGGCCTGGAGATTCAAGTGAGGTACTCATGCTTGTACAGCAAGCGCTTTAGCCACTGAACCACAGGATCTCAGAGAGCTTTGAGCTCATTATATAGCTCAGGCTAGCTATGAATTCCTCGTCCTCCTGCCTCCGCTGCCTAAGTGTGAGAATTACAAGTGTGAGCCACCATTCCTATATGTACTTGTTTTAAGTCAAAGAGGCTACTTACCAAAAACTTGTTCTCTATAAGTAAGACATGGAAAAGAACGAAAGGATGTACACACAGCCAATAAAATAAACTGAGAGGGAAAAAAGGTAGCATAGCTCTTTTGTATAGCCTATGAGCAGGAGAGACAGGGTGTCACTCAAAAGCCTAACATATTTAGTGTTTTTGCTTTTAATAACAAGGTCTCACTAAGTAGTCTCAAACTTGGTCTCAAACTTGCAATCTTCCTGCCCCAGCCTTCCCAGTTCTGGGGCTAAAGGCATGCGCTGGATCGCCTGCTACTGGCTGGATCATTTAAAGCTGCTGCCCCGTCCTGGCCTGTGGACCATGCTCTTTCCTTCTGAAGGGAAGCTGGCTCAGGACCTCTACAGAGAAGCTGGCTGCAGTCTGGCTTGTGACAATGGCTGACCTGGTGCATCAAAGAGGAAGAAGAGGACTGCGGACTTCCATTTAATGCTCCAACTTCCTGGCTGGATGTCTTGGCTATGCTTTTAAAACAGTAGAACACTCTGGAGACCAGGAGAAGACATTTTTCAATCTTCTCTTGGGATAAGAAGGAGATTCATAACTATGCTCTGATTTATGTCCAAGCTTATTTTAAATTCACAATGTTTCCATTATCCTCATTCCGTCCTGGGTTGCATGAAATGTAAGGCACACAGTATACTAAACATCTTCTGGTGTCCGGTATCCGTAAAAATTGGTCAAGAAGCACCTCGTCTCTTACTCCAGAATTTTTCAAAACAGAAAAGAAACAAATCAGTCTTCCAATGGCAACCTTTTTTGAAGCAGAACAAGCTAAATGAGTACACTACGGCCCCCATTCTGAAGCGTCCAGACTTCGACAAGACAAATAAACGTGAGTGCCCACCTCACACTGGTGCTTTCTGAGCACCAGTAAGAGTAATCTCACCGAGATCGAGGCAGCCCCTGCCCCTCCCCCAGCATGATGACAAATAACACAAGTACTTACACCACGGATGTGACGTTGTTGGCCAAGGAGCTTTCGTAGTACGGGATGCCTTTGCTGATGACAACACTGATTTGGCCTCCCAACACATTTGACACTGCTCCAGCGTGCACACCAGCCATGCACAGTGGCGAGGACTTAAGCAAAGACAAAAGCAACATTTTAAATTTTCTTTTGATTTATTCATAAGTGAGACATTTCTACTGTCTCAAGAATCAGCTGACCAGGGCAGCTTCTCATAGATAAGAGTTATACATTACTACAAAGAAATCACTTCTAGGGCTGTAGAGATGGCTCACAGGTTACGGGTACCTGTGTGCAAAGCCTGGCAGCTCAGGTCTGATTCCCCAGTACCCACATAAAGCCAGATGCACTTAGTGTCGTATGCATCTGGAGTTGGTTTGCAGTGGCCAGAGGCCCTGGTATGCGCTCGCTCTCTCTCTCTCTCTCTCTCTCTCTCTCTCTCTCTCTCTCTCTCTCTCTCTCTCTCTCTCCTTGCAAATAAATAATAAATAAAAACATTTTTTCCAAACAGCAGCAGGAAGGTGTGCCCATAAAAACATTTTTAAAAAGAAAGAATTTTGAAATATGTAAGGGCGGAGATATATAGTGTATTTGCAACTTGGATGCCAGGTAGCAGCCTAGGTATTTCAGAGTAGAGAGAAAAGTGTGCACAACCTTACAATAAACAAGTCTGTATCTGACTTACATCTCTATACCCATGAGGAATTGTTCCAGATATCTCAGCAAAAGGAAGCAGACATCCAGCTGGACAGAACTTACTGAGAAATGAAAACAAGTGGAAGGTTATAAAATGATGTACTTTCTGAGGAAAACCACCAAAAAGAAAAAAAATTACATATACTTTTTCATTTCAGTGAAAGTAGCATAACCTCACCACACTGACAGAATTAACCTCTTTTAAAAAGGTAATGACATTGAACAAATTTACCAGAATGTTGACATTCTACATCCCCTTTGGTTACTTTACTTCGTCGCGAATGGTAGACATTTCTACTCTAAAATCTACTCATGGTTTTCACGGATTTCTGTGAATGTCTGCTGAGTGCTGGGCTGGGCTCGGTTCTGGGCTTACAAAGGTCCATCAGGTAAATAGAGCCTCTATCACCGACAAGTTCACATTTGAGAAGTAGAAAATGACATCACACCAGTACTGGGAAAAGTCACTGAAATCGCTGGGAGAATGCCGACTGTGAAAGTAACACACACTTAGTCAAGCTGCAGGTACTCGGGCGTATGCAAGAGCATAAGGCAATCCACAAAGGAATCCGCGGGGAGGTAGTGGGAAAGTAAAGCAGCGGACTCCTGTGTCTGAGAGCTCTCAAGAATTGAGCTGGCCTGTGTCCCTGGAACGCGGCAGTGATGGGAAACACACCAGCCACTTAGAAGAGCAAGGCCTGGCAACATGGCTGAGTGTCTCTGCAGGAGAGCGGTGAGTACAGGAAAGCGAGAGAGAGAGGGTCCAGATCAGCCACAGTTGTAGACAATATATTTCTAAAAATGGGAGGGCAGCAAAGGATGTTCAGAGTTTGCATGTAACGCCTGGTTCGTCATCTTCACAAACCAGCAGCTCTGGCTCCCAGGAAGAGGAGACTGGAGGGAACCACGAGTGAAGCTGGGACACCATGAGGAAAACTGTGCGAGGTAGGCGGATGGGGACCGTGGTGCTGATGAGTACAGGGAGGATGATGACCACTGTTGACCCAGGGCACCACTTCCACACAGACAGGACCATTCTCAAAGACAAAATTAAGGTTCCTTGGGAGTGGCTGCAGGGTGTGAGAAGTTAGTGAGGTGGGTCTTGAAAAGATGACAGTTTTGCCAAGCAGAGAGGGACAAAGCCTTTCCATGCAAATATCCCGAGAGCTCAGAGTGGCATGAATAACAGGATGTATAGCAATAAGACTGGGGGAAAAAATCGGGCAACTTTCTATAATAAAGTTTTTCAACATTTTTAAGGAAGAAATTTCCAGATGTGCATTTCAGAAAGTCAAACTGCAGTGGTATGACTAGCAGAAAATAGGCAGCAAAGATCAAAAACCTGAAATCAAAAGAAAGGCAATCGTTCCCCAGGCAGGAGACAAAGGCATGAAGCAGAGAAATCGTATGGAAGCACTACTTGGGAAAGAACACTAAAGAAGTCTACCATAGCTCAAACCATCCTCTTCTCTTACTTGAAAGTCATTTTTTAACAACTTGTACTAGTCAAGTATTAAAGAACAAGTAGATCTACATTTAAGACATGCCTATGATCATAGCACTCGGGATCCAGAGGCAGAGGCAGAAGGCTCCTGAGTTTGAGGCCAGCCTGGGCCTGTCTCATGTCCGAACCACCCACCACCAAAAATCGCACTTTCATTCTACAGATGTAAATGCTACAATTAAAGTAAGAATGAGATAAGGAAACTGAAGGAAGGGCTTTAAATAAGCCGTTTTACTGGAGTCTTGAAACAATGTGTCACAGATGTTACATTAACAACAACAAAAAAGTGAGATTGGGAAAAATAAACAAACAAACAAAAAACATTAAAACATACAAACCACAAACAAGTTCATACCTGAACTCAGGTTCCAAAAAATTGGATGCAGTATCCAAACAAGTGATTAGATCTAGAAAAACATAAATTAAAAAAAAAGCTATTCAGTAGCAGCCTTATTATTCTCACTAAAATACTGTTATAGAATCTCAAATTGCATTCATCTAAATTTCAGAATCTTGCTACTTAAAGCTTTTATCTGTCTCATTTGATTAATTTATCTTGGAGCTGGGTTTTCTCAACAGTTTTCACTACATCACCGTCTGAAGTCATGTGTTGTATACAGAACGTAGAGCTCCCAAAACACAATAAAAACAGGTCTTGGTTATGATAACCAAAGGTGATCTCCTGGTTATACAGAGGGGAAAGGATGACAAAAAAGAGGCTCGTTAATTCTGTAGCTCATAAGTCTGGCCCACGAACAGCACCAGCAGCCTCAGCATCTTCTGGGAATGCCAAAGATAATGAGTTGCATCTAAATTTATGAATTTCCAAGGAGGGGCGTAATTTTGTTTTCACAAGTCCCCTGGGTAATTAAATGCATTCAAGTTGGAGTGAAAAGAAACTTTTAAATTCAATATTTGTTATTTATAAATAGTATCTCTGAATAAAAGCTAATCTGCCTCTAAGAGGCAGACCCTAAATAAAATGTAGCCTTTGGAGCTGTGAAGATAGCTGTGTAAGCATGAGAACAGAATATGGAGCACCAGCACCTACAGGAAGGCCTGGGGTGGGGACCAGTTCCTTGAATCCCAGCACAGACGAGACACGAGAAGTCCGGGGCTCGCTGGCCAGCTAGTCTGGCCAAATCGGTGTTCCAAGTTCAGTGAAAGTTCGTGTCTCAAAAATTAGGGTGGAGAGCAATTGAAAAAGACATCTGACCTCAACCTTGGGCTTCCGCCCGTGTGCGCACACAAGTGAACATGAAACCATTCACATTCACCACACACATAAACATACATATACCAAAAAACGTAGCTTTTACTTAAAAAAGAAACCCAGCACCTTCCTTCTGTCTTATAGGGCACAAGGTGCCTGGTGTGGCTCCAGGGTTCTGAGGACCCGGCTCTGCCTTGTTCACAGCTCTCACTCCTCCAGCCCCAGCTAGATCCACTGCACATGGCCCTGTGGGCTCGACATCTGCTTCCTGAAGAGCTCCCCACACTTTCGTAAGTCAGGCCCCTCAGCATGTTGTTTTATGAACTCAGAGTGCTGTTACGTAAGACTGATTTGTTGCTGGAATGAGACCATTCTAGGCGAGGGTAGTTCATAATGTGGTCTCCAGACAAAGGGAAGGCCGTGGCCTCACCCTGCTGTTGTCGCAGCCAGCCCAGTGAGGGATGCACAGCTCACTTCCAGTGAATCGCTGTGAGAAGTCAAGTTGCTCACTGTTCCCTTACTTGGTGAGGTCCCACACACAGAAAACACTGGAAGGAGACCTTAAGGCAGTAACAAAAACAAGTAGTGAAAAATTCCTGGCTAAGGAGCTACATTAATGGGGACTAACACACTGATGTATGGATTTAGCACTGATCATTCTTATGACGCTTAAGAAATTTTGTATTGATGCAGGTCTTACATAGTGTTAGCAGCGGAGTAGGGCTCAATATGTACCACAGGCATTTGTACAATTACATTAAATCTGTGTTTTAAGAGTCTTAAGAGGATGCATGCCTGGATATCTAATATAATTTCTAATATAAGAGAAACCAAAGTCAATATCCTGTATGCTAATTATTCCTTCCCATCTCTGCACTACAAGAAGAAATTCCCCACTTTCCTGAACCAAGGAAAGAATTTTCAATCTTTAAGATTAGAAGTTCTGCTTCTATGATTAACAGCCTGAACTGAAGAGGTACCTGTGTGGTCCAACGTGGAATTCCAGCCACAAGATGACTGCCAGCTGGCGCCATCAGCTTCAAGCCACATGCAGAACGGTACGTTGGTGGTAAGTTCATGCTGTGCTTGAGCTTCACTTTATGCCATGCAAATGCGCAAACAATTACCTTGCTGGGGCTCAAAAGAGCTCCTTAGGAGGAGGAGATGTGGACAGCTCACAGAATGCCAAGACTCAGGAAAAGGAAAGAAAGCTCTGACATTTACAAGTCCATGAAGGCAAATAAAAACCATCAAATTAAGCAGGGATTCAAGTTATATGCCTTTCTTGAAAGCTTTTCCCAAACTGCTGTTACGGTAAGACTCCCAGCTAACAAAAACACAGCCTAGGCAAGACAGGCCACAAAGAAACCACTGCCCTCTGCAGCATCTGACAGCGATGTGTAAGAGTCCCCACTACTGTAACAGAGCAAAACCCTCACTAGTCTGGCAAGGGGACCCAGACAACTCAATGGGTAAGGTACAGGTGAGGTAGTCTTTTTAACACCTGATGCTGGGATTACTTGAGATTGATATACATGATATACCCATTCAAAAGAATGAAGCCAGGTACCTCCTTCACCCCGTCCATGAGCATTAACTCAAAGTGAATCTAAACTTAAGAAAAACTGTAAGACCTTCAATCTTGACTCTGGACAAAACAATGTTTTCAAAAGTAATCAAGTAAACATACATGGAAATTCATCAAAATTAAAAACTTCTGTGCTTCAAAGGACCATATAAAGGAGAAAGATGGCCCACAGAGTGGGTTAGCGTTCTTGCAAAATACTAGAATAAGTATCAAAGAATGTTAAAAATAAATGTTATCCATACAACGGGAATTATTTGGCCAACAATAAATAAAAGAGAAATGAAGCACTGACGCGCGCTGCAGCATGAAAGAGCTTTGCAGACAAGAGGGGAAGCAGTCCCAGGCATCCTGTCCCATCCACGTGTACAGAATCAATGTGGCTCGAGATAAAAAGTAGGTTCACCTGGGTGGTGTCCTAGGACAGCCCGTCAGGGACTGCAGAGTGAGCCCACCTTGAAAACAAACAAGCAGGAAAGGTAGGTTAGAGCAGACCTAGGGGTGGGATGGGTCAGGAAGTGAGAAAGTGCTCACTAGGAGCAGTCACAGATGAGAATGTTCTAGAATTGACTGTGGTGATGATTACAACATTATTAATAGACTGAAAATATATTTGACTATGAGAACTATATTGTATATGAATTAAATATCAGTAAGACTGTTATGAAGAAGCTATCATAGAATAACCGTTTTAATACACAGCACATCTGTGTGGATGGATGAAATAAAGCCTGAGTGAGAGCCAGGGCTGGAAGTTTATTCTACTGTTCACTTACTAATTCAGCAAGTGTTAATCACAAAAGTATTATGACCAGGTGTTGTTCGAGGTACCAGAGATACAGAACAGACAAAAGTGACTGAGCACAGAAAGTACCTGAAAGTGGAAGGAAGGTAAGAGAAAATAGAGAGTAGAATGTAAGTCAGTAGTACTTTAAGGGAGTTGGGAAAACACTGGGAATGGATACGAAGTGTGATCAGTTAACCTTTGGCTAGAGGGACGAGGATCTGAAACTAGGCAGTAAGAACCATAAAGGCCCCCGTGTGGCTGCAAGCTCAGCACACCTGAGGCCAGAGGGAAGGAGGAGGAGTAAAAACTGAAGTCAGACAGGTAGCAGGAAGCTCAGTCCTCCAAGACATGCAGACTGAAGGGAAAGAAGAGTGGAAACGAAGGTCAGGAAGGAGCTCATTCCCATAACTGCTGTCTGACTATGTATGCATGTAACTCTTCATATCCACCCCAAGAAGTAGCAGACAGCAAAGAAAACAAAGGAGATAAAGATAATTACAAGCTTTTTGGACTGAGCAATTTTAAAAAATCAACTCATTTGTAAAAGTACTTAGATTATAATAATGAATAGCAATTATGATGGTTAAATTTTGTTGTCAACTTAACCTGCTTAGTAATCCTGGGTTGGTCCGAGGTTGTTTATAAGAAGCTGGCCCTCTCAGTAGGGGGCAGGATGTAAGGAGGGTCAGTGGAGCTAGAAACAGACATCATTCCTGGGAGGGCAGTGCAGGAGGGACATTCCAAAGATCCAGGAAGCCAACAAATCTGGGGAAGGGTTGCAAGATCCACCTAAGGATGTGTAAAGGGGAAAGAAATCTCTCTTTTCCTCCTGTCTGTTCGCTATTGTGTGTGTGGTGCTGGTGATGGTTTTTCTCTCAGCTTGGACTGTGAAAGGGGCCCAGCCTCTTTTGCTATTATGGAAGGTCCCCTGGATCTGTAGCGTCAACAAATCCTTTCCTCCTATAACTGTGCCTGGTTTGGAGGTTCATCCCAGTGGCACATGTGAGCTGATGATGACAGCAATCAACTAAAAAGACTTTAACATGTCTGTAATGGCAGAAATCAGGGATATGTTAAAAATGCAGGGCTAGAGAGATGGCTTGGCGGTTAAAGCACTCACCTACAAAGACTAACAGCCCAAGTTCAATTCCCCAGTACCCACATAAAGCCAGACACGCAAAGTGGTGCATATATCTGGAGTTTGTTTGCAGTGGCTAGAGCCCTTGCGTGCCCAATACACACATGCTCTCTCTCTCTCTCTCTTTCTCTTGGTATCTCGCTGCTTGCTAATACATCAACAAAATATTTTTAAATGCAGAGCAGTATATTATTTACAACATTCCTAAGAGGTTCTGCATGGGATTGTTTTTTATGATTTTAGTTAAATTCTT
Organism: Zapus hudsonius; assembly: GCA_004024765.1. Lineage (NCBI taxonomy): Eukaryota > Metazoa > Chordata > Mammalia > Rodentia > Dipodidae > Zapus > Zapus hudsonius. Next base: position 42,065 of record PVHP010008067.1, on the reverse strand, counting down.
ATACATTCAAAAGTCTATACACAGTGTGTATGCTGTCTGTCATACTTCTGCTGAGTGCCCCGGACAAGGGCGCCATCTGTGGATCAGCGGAAGCAGCGGGCACTCTTCTTACCCTACGCAGCAGCACAAGGGGGAGCCAGCGACCACAGTGCCCATTCGACCCTAGATCCACATGGAGTGCAATCCTCAATCCTGTAAAAAGAGCCACTGTCCTTACCACTTACTGGCTTTTTCTTTTTTAATGCATCTACTGTAGTTTTTCTATTTTCTCACTGAAACAACATATACTTAAAAATTCTGCTTCTTTATTTGCTTTAAAATTCCTCCGTTTCCCAGAGCCTAAAGGCATGGTTCGTCCTGCTTCCACAGTCACACCTTGTCCGTACCCTTACGCTATGCAGTTAGGCATCTCTGCTCAGGAGCAAGAGGATGTGGGACACAACTGGTCTTGCCAGTCAGTTCTTCTGATAATATTACCGTGAGACCTTAAAGCTAGTTCCTGTTTTCCAGGAAAAATTTTCTAACAATTTTGTTAGAAGGAAGCTACATACACAGAACATAATCTACTCAGAAGCTGCTGACACTGAGTGCCTGATACTCTTATTAGGTAGTTTGAGTCTCCTCATATATATTTAAGAGTGGAGAGTAAATCTTAGTTTCTCTGAGAAAAGTTACAGTGCCATCTATGGAACCAGAGTCCACAGTGAAAGCTTGGCAAATTTTTCTCTGATGAAAATAAGCTGTTCTGTCAATGACGAAGGCCTGACCCAGTTGCCCAAGCAACAAACAAGAGTTAAGATAGGCTGTAAACCACATATGGTAAAAATGCATCAAATGAAATCCTTTCCACACCTAAATTCCTAATACAAACATTAAGAAACAGTAAAAGCTAGCAGGATTCTTGAAACCTACACAGTATCTGGCACACTAAAAACCACACAAGTATTTGTCAATAGCCACTGAGCAGCACAGCCCTTAACCTCTTCGCCATCTCTCTAGCCCACATTAATGCAGGTTTGAATTCACTGCAAGATTGGAGAACTCAGCACAGTTGATCTCTAAATAAACACTGAGATAAAATTGGTTTTTGGCTGGGTGTCGTGGTGCCTGCCCTTAATCCCAGCACTTGGCAGGCAGAGGTAGGACTGCTATGAGTTCGAGGCCACCCTGAGACTATAGAGTGAATTCCAGGTTAGCCTGGGCTGAAGCAGACCCTACCTCAAAAAAAGTTGTTTTTGGCATGCTATTTATATAAAAAACTGTATTCATCAAATAATTTGCCTAAAAATAAGAGCGCTTCTCTAGAAATAAATATAATCTGAAACTTCACTGATTAGTTTAATAATTTCCAAGTTTTAAAAACAACACCAAAATTAGAAACAGAAACCTTGTGAAGTGCAGACCCTGAAACAAAATAGCTTCTACGCAGTGACTGAGCAGCTACGGCAGCAGTCAGAGGAATTCAAAACCCAAACATTCCATGCAGAAAACTAACCAGTACAGAAGTTTGAGCCCTATTAGAAAGGGATTTTCTATTCTATCCTGTTTCATTTACAAGTTTATACAATCTGATGGAAGATGGAAGAAATGAAAAATATTTAACAAAATATGTGGCTAAAGAATGTGGCAATCAGAAAAAACTAGAGCATTGTTGTTAACGCTACACTTTATCATACAGCAACAACAACCTTGTCAAGTGGGAATGTTTCAGGCTCAGCTGTTCACAAGTCTTAGGTGCAAGTGGTCATATTCTGTGGGACAGTTGAGAGTGAATGAGCAAGTGTTTACAAGCTTTATTAGAAAGAATATAATTACTGTTCTGGATAATTCACTAAAGGAATGCTAGAGCTTTACTACTTCTCATGAATAATAAAGGCACACTTAGACTGATCACTACAAAGTTCTGGCTAGGTGACATCCCCATAATAAGGCTGACTATGACTTTTTAAATTCTGACTCCGTAGAGTACTGAGATTACCACTTTCCAAAAGTACACAAACGCACACAGACAAACCTGTTACAGCACACACAGATAATGCTGCCTTGGCGAATTTCAAGCTTTCCACATAAATGTAGGTTCATCTCCTAAGCAAATTGCTACATAACTAAACGTAACTAAAAAAAATCATTGCCCAGAGTCCTCCCTGAAATGCTGAGCTCCTATTGGCCACTGATGAAAGGACTGAAGCCAAAATCTAGATCATACACCTATAACATTCATTTTACTTTTCAATTCCAGTGGTAACTGCTGTTTTTCAATTTATTTTTTGAATGAATTAAAATATGAGTTTTGACCTCTGAAAAGTTGGCTCTGCCTTTTCCAATAAAACCAGCAGTAACTTTTTCCTACAGGATGCCTTCCTTCCTGATTGTTGAATTATCCATACTTCAAGGAACCACACCCACTTCAGTTTCAGGAAGTCTAGTTGGAATTCAATAGATTTGATCAAGTAAAATAGTTTTCTCATGGTTTTGGAAGTATGGTCACATGGGAACTTTTCTTTCCACTGGTAGATACTACCCTCTTTTTCTGTGAAACTGATAAAGAAACGGGCCAGAGGCTGCTGCTGGTGGGTAAGTGAAGTAACAGAAAGGGGGGAAAAACCCACAAAGTTTTACAAGATGCTAGGATATGACCACGATGTGACCTGCGTTATTACATGACAGCAGTCCTGAGTTTTATCCAACATAACTTGCCTGTGTGTGTTCAAAACCTCTTAGGACAACTTTAACTGCAAAGAATGAATCCTAATTCTTTGAAATGTCTCCTACAAGGTAGGTTTGACTATGCTGACTTTAAAATCTGATGTAATTCTAGTGTGTATATAATGTGACTCTTAATCATCTCTTATCTGGTCTCTTGTACAGCCTCTTAGCCTATTCTAGCTCTCTTTGGTCTACTCTTCTCAGAGTCAGAATCCACAACAAACAAAATATAAACCCAGTCACAGTACTTCTATGTACTAAATGCTATGCAATCTTAGGAAAATGCTTCAACCCTTACATTTTCCATAAGGCTCTAAATAATGAGATCTACTCATCCACTGCAAGAAGCTCCTCCCACCACCAGGCCTTACACTGTCCTTCCTTCTGCCCACCTGCCTGCCTGCTTTCAGTTCTGAGCTAGAGTGACTTCCTCAGGAAGAAAGAGCTGTTCTCGACCAAACTTTTCCTCCCTGTACGTCCATGGTCTCCTGTCATTTGCATTTATCACAACAGAACTAAGTGACCATCCTACTCTGTAAAGTCTAGGAAAGAATGATAATGTCTGTTTTACTGCTGTCCCATCACTAAGTATACAGCATAAAATGCAAGTGGATATAACACTGTGAAGGGCTCTTACACAAAATCCTGAACATTAGTCTCTCTCAGAGAAAACTGTGACTCTATCAACAATACATACTCCATAATACTACAAAGCCTTTTTAAGAGTCTGCAACAAATGAAATCACCATCGAAGCAATCCTGCTCAATCTTCTGTTCCCTAAACTAAGTCTTCAACTAGACAGCTAAGCTAGGGACACGCAATGATGATCCTTGGGCATGACAAGTCACTCATGGCTGCAGCTAAGGCTCCTGGATGCAAACAAACAGCAGCTCAGCAGAAGCCAGCCAGCCTCTGAACGCATGAGTCACTGGAAGAAACTGTGACTAGAGGCCACCCAAGAGGAAGTAACGAGACGTTGAACCAGTATTTCCTAGAACATATTATAGCCACTGCAGTTCAAATGAAACAAAAGCCTGATGGTTGGGGCAGGATACAAACCAAAACCAATCAAATAAAACAAAAGACTCTATAGCTGGAAATGGGGATTTCTCAATCACTTTGGAAAGTGCTACCAGCAAAAAGTTCCTCAGGTGGATATTTCAAACATCTCTGGAGGCTAAGAAACATCTAAAGAGCAACATATCTAACAAAAATCTGGCCTGAAGATGTGTGAGGCTACCTTGGTGATTCCTCCCCAGAGCACCTGCTCTGAGATCACTATCAATCTTTCAAGGAAATTTAATATACGGCATCAGGTTCCTGTAGGTTAAAAAGATCCATCATTTAAAGATGTATTAGAAATCTTTTCCTCTATAACAAAAAAATGGCAACTATTTTCTAGAAACTTGATAAATGACGAGACGAAAACTGGGAAAATATTGAGGAAAAAATGAGGACTTAATTTCATATTAAGACCAAAAAAAAAAAAAAACCAAGGCAAAATTAATTATCTCTTATCCTCTCATCTATTAGCCAAGGTCTTTAAAAGAATAAAACTGCCAGGTGAGGTGGCGCACGCCTTTAATCCTAGCACTCGGGAGGCAGAGGTAGGAGTGAGTTCTAGGTCAGCCTCGGCTAGAGTGAGACCCTACCTTGAAAACACAAACTCCAACAACAAAGAATAAGACTGAAAAGATGGTAATCTGACATGCCACTGCGTTCTGTTACTCTTTTGATGGTGGGGAGGAAAGGTCAATCTGTGCGCAGTGATGGATGACGGCCAGCTGGCACACTTAGTATCTAGTATGTCCCGTATCTGCAGGTAGGTTGCATGCAAGATTCGATTTCATCCTCACAGCCAGCGGACCCATGGAGGTAAGAAGACATGCCACAGATCACTGCCCCATGGCAGAGACAAGGTTGGGTATTTTTTCTTTATTTTTGGTAGCATGTGCCTGTGTGTGAAGCCAGGCACCCTCCTCCAACACTCACTGCAGTAATTCCTTGAGAGGTCTTCGCTCCCTCCACCCAGAGCTGTGCTTCCAGGACAGCATGGCATGCCCACCTAGTTACATGGGTGCTGGACAGATCCCATCCCCTCAAGTCCTTGGGCTGACACGGCCAGTGCTCTCAGCTGCCAAGCCATCGCCACAGCTCCTTGATTTCTGCTTGTGATGAGGGTCTCATTCAAACTTGCAATCCTTCCTCATCCTCCCTAGTACTGGGCTGGCAAGTGTGACTTTGATTTGAGGGACACCTAGCACCCTGTCTATATCACTGACTTAATTCTCCTGGCTCTGATAAAACATCAATTGTTCATTTAAAAATGACACATCTAGTTCCTTTCCTTTCACTCCAATGAGGTAGCTTTCTTATTTTCTCTGAGAGTTTATTAGCTTTCACATCTTGTCCCTTGGCTTATGAAGCAACGGAAAGCAAATTCTTCTTGGTGTAGCACACAGCCCTGTCCTCCATCTAAACCAGCACAGCTGGAGAACAGCTCTCTCTGCCCTGAGTGTTTTCAGTGCTCAACATTCTCAAGCCTTGGAGGGGCTTCATAACCTTTTCATTTATCCTGAGTGAAGCAAAAGCTAGTTTTTAATCTTAAATGGTTAATTTGCTGTTAAATACAAAAGTGACCTTCTCCTAGTGCCAATGGCTGTTTGGCCATGCTTCTAGAAACACGCCCGAGAGCTTCTCCTCAGGACCCTGATGACAGAGGCAGTGAACAGAAGCTGCAGCAGCCAGCACACGGCAGATTTCACGCAGGTCTATGTTAAAGATTCACCTACAGCTTGGATTCTATTCTACTTAATGTCTTTGTTTCCACATAGCAACAGTTCAGAGAAGACTTCATGTGTACTATGTTCTAATTCAGCACCAGGTACTCATTTACATCTTTGGAAACAGTGATATGCCTTTAACAGAACTGTTAACTGGTAAACTGATAAGACTGCACCTCAACATTTCAGATTTTTAAAGTTACTAAAGTTTGTGCTCCAATTTCATAAAAGTGAGAAATTAGTACTTCCTCTACTAAGGAAAAGAAAGCACATGGACGTTACGTAAAGTCATTACATTACACTGAATCTTTAGAATCCTCAAACTGTTCTTATTTTGTTGAATTCATATATGGGTTAGCTGTTACATCTTTTTGGTGTATTTCATGTCAACTTGTGTATATATCACTAACTGTTCAGTCTGTATGCTCCATTCTAATAACAGATAAGAGATACTTTAAAAATGTTTCATTTTTGTTGTCAGAAACTGCACCATGTGGGTGCCGCTGGATGAAAGTTACCTTGTTTATCTATTACTGAGTATGAAGCCAGAAATCCTCGGCCAGAAACATGGACTCCACTCATGAACAGCACAGTAATCTCGTTGCTTTTTGATTCAATTGAATGGTTCATTTGCAACCCCAGACCACAGTATTTGCCTAGAAAGGAAAGAAAGCACACATTGGTGTGGCTCATTAAGACAGTAATAGTTGTAATGTATATAAAAGAATCAGAATAATAAACTATGCATGAAATTAATAAAAATAAAAAAAGACCCAATAGAAAGTTTAATGATTAAAAACCTTACTATTTTAGAGAAAAAAACTAAGTGTCAAGTAATAACTATCTGGTCCAATAGGAAAAAAAAAAACAACATAGGCATCATTAACCTTATGGAGATTCAACTTCTTATAAAACACATATATGTTCCTTAAAATACTAATGAGGATTTTTAAAAGAAATTGACATTTCATCCTGGCAACCACGAATGTCCAATCAGCAGAATTCTTAATGTGTTTCCTTCAGGACTTCCTGGACTCCTGGCTCATGGACCGCTCAAATATGTTTGGACCTGTTCAATGTTACTTCTTAGGACTGTCAGATTTATGCTCAATCCCCTTTGTAATTATGTTTACCCATATAGCTTTAACTACTATTTAACAGCTGAGCAACTTGAACTCCACACACAGCCTTTCTTGCTCTTAAATTTCAGATGCATATATTTAACTTCCTGTCTAACTTCTAGCGTGCAATGTATATCACACGTGTAAAAAAGTAATATATCCTCTGTAGAAATCTCAGTAAACTAAGATCGAATGAAGAAAAATACAATTTAAGCAGCCAAAAGTGCTCTAACCAGTTTCAAAAACTTGAAACCCTGTTCAAGGTGGTAGCATTGCTGAAGAACAGCACTGAGGGCGCTAAGTGACGATCGTTGAATCTGCTGCCCGCCCACCGAGGCACCAGAGCCTTCATCTACTAATGGAACAGACAGACACACATTTTTCAAATACTTTGGCAATTTCTAAAAAATTTACCCAAGAGGGAAGAAAACATGTCCGCAGACTATCTGCCTCCATGAAAAAAATTTGATTTAATAAACGAGTTCATTGATAAACAAAATGCACTGTCCACCCACACCAAGGCATACTACTCAACAACACAGAGGCGCACATCACTACCAATGTGGAAGGACTTTGACAGTATGAGCAGAAGCGACTTGTGTGCTACTCCTGGAAAAGGCAAACCGAGGGACGAAGCAGATGCAGGGGACTGAGGAAAGGATACGGATTTGAATGAGCAGCCTTCCGAGGGTGTAGAAAATTTCTAAACCAGGATCCAGTGGTGCCTGTTCTGCTTTATATGCACTAAACTCTGCAAAGTATGCATTTTAAAAACAGATGAAAGGCTAGGGAAATGTCTCAGCAGGTAAAGGTGCTTGCTAGTTTGATTCCCCAGTACCCACGTAAAGCCAGATGTACAAAAAGGTACATGCATCTGGAGTTTGTTTGCTGAAGCAAGAGGTCCTGGTGTGCCCATTATTCATATTCATTCTTCTGCTTTCTGTATCCTTGCAACTAAATAAAATTATTTAAAAAATAAAAACAGATGAACTTTTTGTGGTATGCAAATTATACCTCAACAAAGCTTTTGTAGAGAAATGCAAACACAGACAATTTTCACTGTAAGGAGTCATCAGGTAATAATAAACTTAACATATCTGTTTCATTCAAAGAAAAACATCGACCACTAAGATAGATGCTGTTAGAGCTAAAAAGAAGTTTTAGGGTTTCTTCAGGGATTCTGAATTCTCTAGGGATTTAAGTCCCTCATTCAACAGTCAAAAAACCTGAAAATCATACACATAACCTGACTGCCTAATGCTGCCGCTGAAGCCTGTTCTGGAGTGAATGTCATGTCCTTACCAAATTCTTGTGTTGGGTCCTCAAGTCCTACTGCGATAGTATTTGAAGACAAGCCTTTGGAAAGAAAAGGTTCACAGAGGTGGAGTTCTCATGGTAAGATCCTATCCTCCTAATAAATGGTTCACATGAGGACATGGACAGAGCCCCACACATAAACCTGGAAGAGGACCTCACCACACATCAGATCAATCAGAAATAAATGTCTGATGTGTAAGCCACCCAGTCTCCGGCATTTTTATTGTAACTGTACAAACTGAGACAGTATTCTTTCTCCATTTCTTTTCCTCCCACACATCACTCGCTCACCAGAAATGGAGTTGGGCTGCTTCCCCTGAGGCGGTGGGGAAGCAGAGCCACAGAGGGCTGGTAGCTCCCTCCTTTCCACAGTAGCAACCACCCTTAGTAAACATGCCAGCTTGGCTTTGCGATTAACTGCCTTTAACTGCCATCTTCATTTCAAGGAAACTATCTGCAGAGAGTGACCCTGTTCTAAACCATTTTAAACTGTGCCCACATTTCCAAAAGATAGAATAAATAAATAGAATTGGGAATTTAACCAGAATATTGAAAATGAGTTCTTCCCTAAAGCAAAAAAATTAAAGTTTTCTACCAACCAAAAAATAATTTATTAGACTTTTCTTTATCCTTTAGGTAAAACCAACCAATTAATTTTAATTTTTAGAAACATTTTTATTTATGTAATAGAGACAGAAAGGCAGAGAGTAGGAGCATGTCAGGGCCTCCTGCCTCTGCAAATGAACTCCAGACACATGCCACTTTGTGCACCTAACATTATGTGGGTAATAGAGACTCAAACCCCGGCCATCAGGTTTTGCAAGCAAGCACCTTTAACTGCTGATCCGTCTCTCCATTTTAAAGAAAATGAAGACTAATGCCACAATGAGTTGTCAGTTAATTTTTTTTAAAATTCTGACAGGTTCAATACCGTTAAATTTCACACATCAAGTTTTTCTTTCAAGACCAAATTCTTCAAAACATTACAATTTCTGTTATTAAACATCAACCTAATGTGGAGAGACAATTTTGTCAAGACAGTTTAGGATGTGCAGGGGACAGTCTGCACACAGGTACTCACATTGCACGCTGGCAAAAGAGAGAAAGAGCAGGTGCTGATGGCCACTCAACAGTGCAGTGCGTGCAGGCACTTTGAAGAGAGACTGGTGTACTTCACAAGCTAAATGTAGAACGTGATTAGACAACTGTACGCATAGGTGTCTACCTCGGAGCACCACATGCAACCTGTGTGGTCTTTTGGGGTCGATGGTCCCCTGCCTCTGACCCCCAAACCAAGCCCCTTTCATAAAGTGTCATAGCACTAGTACATAACCTGCAGAACCCTCATATTTTAAATCATCTTCAATTATAATATTTAATACAATATAAGTATTTAGTATAATATAAATAGCTGCATCTTAGGGAATGACGACAGGAAAAAATCTATACATGTTCAGATTCATTGCTTCTTTTTCTGGATATTTTCTAGTCTATGGCCAACACCACTCTGAAGGCACTGGCTCTTGTCTGAGAGATCTCTACTGGCTGCTTGACTGTAGAGAGGCAGAACTTGGAAATACAGGGGCCCAGCTACCCAACGGTGCACAGTGGTATTATTCACACAGCTCTTGTGGCTGGATCTGGAATGTTGGCCCCAGGCTCACGTGTTTGAACACTTGGTCCTTATCTGATGGCTCTGTTTGGGAGTCTGTGGACACAGGCAGACCCAGGCCACTGTGGGTGGCTTTTGATTCTGGTCTACAGCTCTATCCCCCCTGATCTGCCAAGATATGAGAAGCCACCAGCCCTCCAGCTGTGACAGAATGACCATCTGAGTCAGAACATATCCCATCTCTTACGTTGTTTCTGGTGGGCATTTTGTCACAGTGGTGAGATAATAATTAATGTGGTAGCCAAACGTGCAATGCAGACAGGATCCCAGGATCCCAAGCCTAAATATCTTGAGGCACATAATACACCGGAGGAACACCATGGCTTTCTGGGAGCAGACAGAGCTGTCAAAGCTAATGAAACTTCTGAGAAGAAAAAATGTCCTCAACGAAAATGATTGAAAATACAAATGGGTTACCAATTTGGAGGCCAGGATAAAGGGAAAGGAGGACACAGTGAATGTGTGGAAGCCTGGGGAGAAAGTAGTTAAGGACTCCCTGAAAGCAGTGAAGGGTCTCAAGGAAGACACGAACCAGAACCAGTTCCCAAGGGACTGCAGTTTATGCCAACATTTCCTTTAATAGGGATGTTTGACTTTCCAAGTTTACTGTACTTTTGATAATGATGCAACAGATTTGTTCCCATGTGCAGGTCTTCCTCCATTTAAAATGATCACTGAAGCCCGATGCTACAGTCCTTTTCTGAGTGACACCACTATACACTACCCTTAATATGCTGGAAGTCTATTTCAAGGCAGCCTTATTACCATTTCCCTATCTAAAAATGCTTTAACAAACCTATCAACTTTATAACGTTTTGGAAGAATGCAAAGAGAAAAGAGTAATTTTCCTTAAGTAATCATATTACACAGAAATAATCACCAACAATACTTTGGAAGGTACCTCTCTCTGCCTCATGCTCTCGATCAGCATGATTGATTTCAAAGTGTTATCACCACTGTTAATCTAAAAACACAAAATGTGTGTGTGTGTATGTACAGACATAGGATTGTTCATCCATTCATGTACACTCTCTCCAATTTACTATAAACTCTTATACTCTCCAATTTTAATATGTACTATTGGTATTTTAGAGGGGCTGCATTAATTTATTCCCTCTCCCCTAATAGTATCAGTGACAGAAAACAAAACACTGATAACTCGTTATTTTCTTGACTGACTCATAAAGTTAAACTTTCCCAACAGTTGCTTCTTTAAACCTTTTCTTCTAGCATGTTTCTTTCTTCAGCTTCTAGGGTTTGGTCCTGTAGGCCCTTAAAAGCACGATATTTTCTTTAGCTGGAAACACACCAGCTGACTCGGACGAGAGGCAACATCTATACAGTGAAGTGTCATCAGAGCCACTGGAGAGCCCGAGCAGTTCCTGGCCCTGGCTTACCAGAAAACGGGGATCTCGGGTTGAAAATTCTCAACAAGTGAGTTCTCCCAACAACCAGTGAACCTGAAACAGAGCCTCAGGCCAAGGGCTGACGTTGGTGTGAGCGTTCCTGAGTAGAGAACTGACACCCACTTTTCAAACATGCAAACTCAGCAGTTCTAGGTGATGAACCACTAGCTTACCGACACAAATGGACATGTAGTTCAGTGTGCAGTGGAACACCCCGCCCTGCTTTCAGATGACCAAATCTGATGGAGGTGCACAGAAGTTCAGGGCCTGAATAAAACTATGAAGGTATTTTAGTTGGTCCCTTTACCTACAGACTGGCCCATATGTTCTTTCAAAAAATGTTGAAACCAGTTATGAGGATTTTGAGAATTAGACAACTTCACATCAATTCTGAACTTTTGTCTTCTTTTAAAGAGATCATCAGAAAAAAAAAAGAATCAATTATAATTTGGATAGTAACTTCTACCTCATACATTATACACAAAAAATCAATTTTGGAAGAACTGAGGACAATATCTGTAGACAGCCTTTAATATGGAGAACACTCGAAAGAGTGATCAGGAATGGGGGAAAAAGTTAAGTAGAACACAAGCTCTAGAATGAAGACACACAGAACTCCTGCAAATGAACCAGAGAAGCAGCCCCTACAGGCAGCCAGGCACCGTGGCCCAGGCCTCCGGCCCCACTTGCTTGGGAAGTGGAAGCAGAAGGGTTGGGAGCCCGAGTTAGAACCAGTCTGGGCAACACAGAGACACAGCTTTGGAAAGGAAAGCAACATGAGCCAGTAGAACAAGACCTCCAAGTGGCTAATAAGCCATCAGAGAAAGGCAAGGCATCTCAGTACTCAGTACACACAGAGCAGGTCAACTGATGAAAGAGAGGCTGTCAAGCACACTTTCGGGAGGAAACACCTGTGCACACAAAAGCATCTGGCAAGGCTTACAAGGGCAAGGTATGCAAAACACGCCCCCAGAGTCATCTTCTAGGAGAGCAACGGTTGCTTCACAAATGACTAGGAGTAGAATGTTCATAGCAGGTGGCTAGGGGTAGATAAAGCCTAGTCTTAACCATTTCCTTAGTGGGACAATTTAGACTTTTTTTCTATATAATGAAATCAGGTTGTCATGAATCAATATGTTCCTGACATCATTTCTGCCTTTTAAAGTTCCTCAGCAGTAATTCTCAAGACTGTTACCCAAGTATAATTCATTCTCAATATAAAAAAGTACCAGTTTTACCAAATCCATACCACAGTAACATTCTGAAATTTCTTAAAATTGTTTACTAATTCAAAAGGCTGAGGAAAGTTAGCTAATTTAAAATGTTACATTTCTTTGATTATAAGCTTAACTGTCCCGGCATTTTTTTCTTTCTTAACTGTAGCATGATGGGGAACAAAAGTCTTAACCCCAAACACAACCCAACCCAACACCCCACATCACTCCAGTGGGTCAACATACTCTCACATGCCGTAACCCTAACCTCTGTCACTCTGTCAAACTGCTCTGAGTCAACGTCCCCGCTCTCTTGAAAAGCTTCCACGTGGGGCTGGAGCCTAACGACCTGAGTTCAAGTCCCCAGCGCTCACGCAGAGCCACATGCACAGTGGCCCCCATCTGGAGTGTGTCTGCAGCAGCTGGAGGACCCCGCCTGCCCCTTCTCTGTGTCTCTCTTCTATCTCTCTCTGTAAATAGATACATTTTTAAAATAAGGTTTAAAAAACCTTCCATTGTAACGTAAGAACCTGAAGATCACTGGCACGGAGGCTCATGCCTGGACTCCCAGCACTCACCACTGCAAGTCCGAGTTCACAGTGAGACCCTGCCCCAAAAGACCAAAAACGGGAGAGTTACCGCCATGAAATCCAGCAAATTTTAGACAAAGAAGAGCTTGCATTTCTTAGTGCAATCTCTTGAGGAGGTGGTGACGGAAGGCCCTGGCATTCCTGAGCCAGCAGCTCCACACGCAGAGTACTAACATAGAAAGCCGTGAGTCATAAGGTGAAGACCAGCAAAACCAGACTTGCTGCCAGGCATCCGTGACACACACCGCATACTAAGAAATTTCCTTTAAAGTTTTTTTCGGGGGTGGGGGGAGGGTTAAGGAGATAACAAAACCCTTGAATCATTTCCTAAAAAGGATGCAAGAAGAAGCATTCTTAGACGGGATCAGAAACAGAGTGTTTCAATTCAGTTCCTTAATGATCCACCTGAAAACATTAGAGAAACATTTTCAAGTGGTATCATTTATAAAGCTTTAAAATTTCTTCTTTTTAAACATTCTTTTCTGTTTACTTGAGAGACACAAAAAGAGGCAGACAGAGATGAGAGAGATGAGAGATGACTTAGTGGTTAAGGTGCTTGCCTCTAGAGACTAATGATCAGAGTTCAATTCCCCAGTGCCCTTGTAAGCCAGATGCACAAGGTGGTGCATGAATCTGGAGTTTGTTTGCATTGGCTGGGGGCCCTGGCGCACCCATAGTCTCTCTCTCTCTCTCTCTCTCTCTCTCTCTCTCTCTCTCTCTCTCTCTCTCTCTCTCCCTCCCTCTCTCTCTGCTTGCAAATAAATAAATGAAAATGTTTTTTAAAAGTAGAAAGGAAATCAAGGGAGGGAGGATTGTGTGTCACAGAGCCTCCTGCCACTGCAAATGAACTCCAGGCACATGTGCTACATTGTGTATCCAGCTTTCCGTGGTTCTGGGAAATCTAATGCAGGCCATCAGGTTTTGCAAACATGTGCCTTTAACCACTGAGCCATCTCTCTACCACCCCCCCCCCCAATTCTGGGCCACAGACTGGCTTTACCACTCCAGGCCACAAAAACTACAAGGTCATTTGAATTGTACATAACCTTGTTGTTTTTTGCAATTCAACACTATGAAGCTTAGGTGTTGGATACAAATTCCAAAGTAAATCAGAGTTCTGATCAAGTGTTCTCATTAAAAAACAAACAAACAAAAAACCTTTAATAATGTAATTTCAAGACGAACAGATGAGACTTGACTTCATATTTTCCATGTTTTCAAATGGCCTTGTCTCACGTGAAACTGCAATGTTTCATCCCTCTCAAAGATACCTATGACCAATAAAATTAAATATAATTTCTTTAACTCTGACCTGTGGGAGCTACTAAAAAGTAAAATTTTAATGATGAAATTACAATTGTCTTTATTTCTTTATAAAATAAAACAATACTATTGACATAAACCAAGTATCTTCTTTTAAAAGAAATGGAAAGAACTCAAAGAGCAAAAGCTATTATTTTACTAGGTTCACTGGTCCCTAGAGTGTGACCGCATGACTCACACCCCTTAGAGAGGACACAGAAATGATCAGGATGTCCTGTACAATCATGAAATACTCGGGAAAAGAAAAAGAAAACGCATCCCGAGATGCGGATACTGACTAGAGGGCAGGACTCAGGGCAGTAGCACTCCAACAGACATGGGTTAAACTCCAGGATGGTGGAGGATGAGCAGCAGGAAGGGGTAATTTAGGGCCCTGGAAGACGAGGAAAAAAAGAAAAAAGAACTCCTCTTCAGCTGTAATCTCCTTTCAAAAGCGAGGGTTGCCGTGAGCCGATACAAACCAGCAGCATGCTAAACATACAGGTATGATTTCAACTTCCTTACAAATAGATAGTATGGAAGTCAAAAATAAGAAGGGGGCTGGAGAGATGGCTCAGTGGCTAAGGCACTTGCCTCCAGTGCCTAAGGCCCTGGGTTCAATTTCCTAGTACCCACATAAGCCAGACACACAAGGTGGTGGCCCTGGCACTCTTTCTCTTTCTCTCCTCTCTCTGCTTGAAAATGAATAAATAAAATATTTTTAAAAAATAAATAAGAATCGCAAGCCGGGCGTGGTGGCACATGCCTTTAATCCCAGCACTCTGAAGGCAGAGGTAGGAGGATCGCCATGAGTTCAAGGCCATCCTGAGACTACATAGTGAATTCCAGGTCAGCCTGGGCTAGAGCGAGACCCTACCTCGAAACACCAAAACAAAACAAAAAAAAAATCGCAAAATCCAGTTTAGGAAAACAATCTTCCAATGGCAAAGCAGAAGAAAAATGTTAGCACATCAAGCCTAACTAAATCCCTTTAATTAAACAAGCCTTTGGCATTGGATAAAACACCTATAAACAGAAATTCAGAATTAAGAACACAAAGAGAAAAAAAAGTACAAAGAAATGAGACCTGGGTGATCTCAGGAAAGAAATCATATGCGCACACACAAACACACGCCACACACACGCAACAACACTTGCTTAACAAGGCAGATGTAAAACAATTTTGGGAGGTAAAGGGCAGAAGACACAGACTGTAGAGGGGAGGCATGCCACTTACTCAGGTGTACTTTTCTGTCAAGTTTAACTTAATCATCTCCCACATATTCAATAAGGAAAAGCAAACAAGAAAGACACTCTGTAATAGAAACCACACTTCCAATGAGCATCAAAAGTCCCAGCACTCGGGAGACAGAGGAAGGGAGGAGGATCTCCATGAGTTCGAGGCCATCCTGAGACTTAATAGTGAACTCCAGGTCACCCTGGTGTGACATGTTAGGGTGACTGGGACCTCCAAAACTAACCAGGGGTGTCCTTGAGCTTGTATTTTCAGGCAGGCTCCACTCATCTCATGCCAGACTCCTCCCGTTGAACGGGAGGTGTCTCTAACTAGACTTCCAACCCACTCCTGAAACTGACCAAAGATAGACCAACCAGCTGTCCCTCGGCTCACCTGGACCAGGGATATAATCACTGGGACAGAAAACTTGTTCCCTTATTCTACATGGTTGGCCAACAGAGACATCTGAACCCCCCAGGGTCCAGGGTTAGGTAAGGCCCCCTCACCACAGCTCTGGCTTCTTTCCCACTTCAACCTTTTTCCTCACGATGGGAGCCCTCTTATATCTTATTAGATTGTATGTGGCAAAAAACCTCCCCAGGCGCTCTCTCCTCACTAGTGGCTCGAGTGTCTGTAGCTTCTCCTTTCCTTTTAAACAAAGTCTCCCACTACACTTTATCCTCTGGTGGTCTGTCATTTTAATTCTTTAATTTTATAGAACAAGAATCTGGGTACTCTTAAAGTTTTGAGGTGTACTGGAGGTAGCTGGGAATTCCAACTTTCTGGAGCCCCAGTTCCCCCGTTAGACTGGGTTAGTGAGTCCCTACCTAAAAACAAACAAACAACAACAACAAAAGCATGCTAAAGCGTTGGAGGAGGGGGAGAGCTAGCCCAGGTAATCATTTTTTTTTTAATTTGTGTGTACATTATATGTTTGTCTCGTGGGGGGGCGTGACTCATGTTTGAGGTTACAAGTCCCTCTTGGGGTCTTTCTACTTCCGACTTCTTCAGAGATAGGGTCTCCTGGCTCTGCTTCCCCTTACTGTTATAGACAGGCACCGCTTTTCATTCAGCTTTCTGTGACTGCTGAACTCTCATCTGTAGGCTGGTGAGCAAGTGCCTTTACCCCCAGCTGAGCAACCCCCAGCCCACCCCAGGTAGCTCTTTAGCACAGTCCTGAGTCAGTGTGCCCCAGGTGGAGACACAAACGAGAATTCCAAGTAGCAGTCCCCTTCCATTTAGGGCGGAGCTCAGCAAGAAAATCAATCACACAAATGGGAGCCAGGCATCTCCCTAGCAGCAGTGAGTTACAATGTACCAGGGAAACAGATAACAGAAGAACAGAAATGCATGTGTATCTGCACATCTATTTAGTAAGTCCATCTGTTCAAGGGGCACCACAGCCCACAGGTCTAGGCCAAGTAAACAGACACTGATTTCTAATCCCATTTTACATTAAAAGAACTAAGATTCCCTGAGGAAATGCTTAATTGAAAGATTAGGACAGAGAAGAAAAAAAGATGAATCTAGAAAATCTTGGGTGGCACACTAGAAATTAAAGCATGATCAAAAAGGAAACGTAATACTCAAGGCTTAAATTTCCTTATTCCAATACAGTCATCTTGACTCCATCATTAAACACACTTTATCATCAATGTTTATGTGAAATGAGTACTACCTTGAGTTAGCTCACAACGACTTCTGTATAGTTAAGCAATTCAGAGACAGCAGTACATAAAAATCATGTTATTGTAATATTATGTATCATCCCTTTCTAAGAGAACATGAAATAGCCCAAATAATTTGTCAGTTAAATAGACCCTGATGAGTTACTGATTTGAAAAATTACTCCTCACAAAAAGATTGTAAGAGACATGGTGAGGGGAGAATGTCCAGAGATATTATCCCCCCTTAACAACAACAACAACAACAACAACAACAACAACAACACACACACACACACACACACACACACACACACACACACATACACAGGGCTACTGCTTCCACAATTCATAACCCCTATCCCATGGACTGGTCCTGCAATTCCACTGAGGAGGGCCCTCAGTGAGTTGGGGACAGAGAGGAGGGAAATAGGGGCACCTTCACAAGACTTGCTCATACAATGTATCTAAACATTAACAATAAATAAGTTTACAAAAAGAAATTACTCCTCAAGAAATCATTTTCCTATTCATTTCCATTTATTGATTATTCATTCCATGATGCCACTTCTTAAGGGTTTTTTTCAAATAAAATTAACATCTTTATGGATAAAACCCCAACCTAATTTTTATACTAAAATAGGAATTATGTTCCAGGGAAATGGAGCTTATTGGGCCTGCCTTTTTTTTGCGAGGGTCGTGAGGAGCCATTATGAAGGTCAAAGGACCCAGCCCTGTTGTCACTGGAGTCTGGAAGCCCATCAGTATTTGCCTCGCTCTGCAATTTTCTGCAGATCTTCCTTAACCAGAATGTTCAATGAGTATTCCTGAATGACCTTTATTTCTCTGTGACATATTAGGAAACACATGCCTATCACACTAACCATAGACTTCACCAAACGGAGGACCAGGAGTATGCGGTAGGGGTGATAGGTGAAGGAGAGCTCACTCTAAAGACCAATGAGAACCATCATCACTCAGCCCTTTTGCAGCTTCATACTCATTCACACAAATGAAAAATATAGAAAAAGCATGAAGAATATATATAAGACATTTTAGAATCATTAAGATGTTTGAGACTCGTTAAACATTTCCTGCATGCCAGGCACTGAACGTGTTATTTCATTTCACCTGTACAGGTACAAAAGATGACTTTGAAACCTGTACAGGTCCAGTGACAGCACACACTGGTGAACTGCCAGGGAGGTGGTCATCTACCAGGCAGATCAAGAGTGAAGAGTGAGACCACAGAGGGTTACCAGGGAGACAGGGTAGAGATCTTCCTACTGGAGATAAGAGGCCCAAAGCAGAAGAGCAGCAAAACCCTGGCTAGTGATGGAAGGTCAGGAGATGTTTATCTTTAAACAAGTTCTGGGTTCCTAGTACAGTTCGGAAATGTGCTTTATATACTGGTACCAATAAATGCTTCCAAATATACTCAACAACTTTGTGTTGGCTCCTTAAAACAGCCTAAAAAAGTATTTACCATTCTTACTTAGGAGAATGGTAGTGATCTGTAAGCCAAGATTTTTAAACCTTGGTCGAAAAGTAGATTTTCCTGGAAAGCATTTAGAAATCTGAGGCTTCAGTCTCACCCAATCAATTCCAGTTCTGCTGATGATGGATGCAAATTGGGTCTCCTCGGGTGACGGTAAACGGCTCTGAGTACACAGCAGTACAGAACAGCCCTTTTGTGCTGGGCATCTACTACATACATCTATTACACACTGTTCGAAGCACTTTACGTGTTCTGGGTTATTCCTTGCTTCACAAATGGAAAAAACTCCGGTCAGGTAATCTGAAGAGATGCACAGCAAGCTCATGAGAGAGTTAAGCTTGTAACCCAGGAAGCTTGGATGCAAAGCTGCACTTTTGAATCACCACACTACACTTCCTCATGAGCGTGATTACCCAGCTGTACATAGAGTGATCAGAGGAAAGCATTCAAAAGACAATTAACTTCATCTTTCTGAGAAGCAGCATAGCAGTATCCTATACAAAGGTGACAAAGGTGCTCATTAGCAAAGTAGAGACAAGAATCTTCTCTTCCAAAAGAAGATTCATATTTGCGATTTCTACATTCTCAATAATTCCCTACATATCACTTTATCCAACAGTTATTTGATGTTATGTATGAAAGACTGCTTTAGTTTTAAGACCTGGGAGAATATTATAAGAAAACGTCCTACCTATTTCTGTTCTGCTGACTCCAATTCCATTAAAAATTCTCAAGTAATTAAAGTGACAAGAATCTGAATCTTCAATGTCAAAGTCACCAAATTTGATGTGAATTCTTTCTCCCATCTTTACTCGGATCTCCCATTCACACACAGTGCTGTTGGGGTAGGTGTGTGGGTAGTTTATGGATGTAAGGGTTCCACTGTCAGGGCCTAGAACAGTGTGTCCACATCCATCACCTTCAAAAAAAAAAAAAAAGGAAAAGAAATCAATTATTCTTACATCTTATACATGTGTAGTTAGGACTTGTTATGATGAGATAAAGTATGCATGATATCAAGTATTTTATACAGCCAATACTTCCTTTATAGAAGAGACAGCAGATGACGTATCTACTCACAGGAAGGAGCCAAGAGAAGTCATGATGGGTTGCATGAAAATAGAAAACCACCTAGATAACTTACAAAATCAAGGGAATTTCCTTTCAGAACAAATAAAACAAATTTGCAATAAATATATATTATAATGTCTGTTAAAAGATCAGCATATAGTAACTATTCAAAGCCAATGTAAATATAAACATGTGACCAGCTTCATCTAGTTATAAACACACAGGCTTCTAAACTCTCTCTGAAGAACAAGATGATTTCAAACATACACTTAATATATAAATACATACTAAAGATTATGCAGATTATTGAGCATTTTATAGACCACAAAGCATCTCTTCTCAAAGATGTAGGAGGATCAGATCCTGTAAGTTCTAAGCCATCCTGGGCTAAGTGAAACCCTACCTCAAAAACAAACAAAACAACTGGAGAAGTTTAATTATATAATCTATTAAAACCTGACTGTTTAGTAGCTTCTTCTCCCGTCTCATTTCTTTCTCACAGAAGAGAAAAATCATAGTTGAGTGGCTTATAAAAGACGACCAAAGTGACTTTTCTATCTTGGCATTATTTGTTCCAGAAGTTTCTTTAGCAACCGAATACAAACACTTCCGAAACTTAGCCTACTATTTGTAAGCATGAAATATGTGCATGCTTCTCTTTCTTAGTTTCTTTTTAACTGAGTATCCAGAGGCGTCACTGACTAAATGTCCACTTAACAGGTTCAGCTGCTGCTCCAACTGTACTGTTTAATACTCAGCAACACTGACACTCGAGGGACACTTTTTAACAGAGCCATAAATGTTTCCTTTTAAAATAATAGCATTTTTTCCTTTTAAGAGCTATTCATAGTCATCTTTGGGAAAAGTCCGATACTTACCCGAGAAAAGCCGCACTAAAGCTGACGCGTCTGGTGGTAACCATACTATGGGCCTAGATGGAGGCCACAGAATCCCCATTATCTTGTATTATTCCTTTTAAGATCTTTGTGGTGCTAATGTTATTTACTACAGCAAAATAGAGCTTTCAAAAGCCTAGCTGTAGCTAAATGTAATCGATGCTAAATGTGTTTATTAATTGAATGAATAAGGAAGCTTAAAGTTAAATATAAAAAAGCAATTTTTGAACTGGACTCTGATGTCCACAAAGCAACAACTCTACACCTACATGGTCAAAAGAACAAAATGAGGCCAGACCTCTGCTGGTGAACAAAGTTTATGTTCCAGTCCATATAAATGTTGTAGATTAGTCGATTTTGAATGTCCACACTACAAACGTTGCTTCCTAAACAAACACCTCTTATATAAAGTTGGTTAACATGAAATGTAGCTATCTTCTATAAGAACTAGGCATAGTAGCTTAATCATATATAAAGGAGAACCAAATAAGTGTTTTGTGCAACACACCCACTGATCTTTTGTAAATACAAAACTGAGGATGTGATGTAATAAAAAATCTTACATATTTCATATGAAACTACCACACAAAACCTTGAATCTCTCTGCTGGATATCATCTAAACTAAAAATAAAGAGATGTTAAAAACCTCCACTGTGAAAATAAATGATTGAAATATATGCAACTTTTGAATAATCATTAACATTTTTCTTTAGAAAGAAAAAACAATTATCCTAAATTGGTTTCTAACATTATGAAACTAGTCTGAAATGTTCTCTTACTACTCAGAAGATGAAAATGTGATTCCTGGAAGTGTTTCAACATTTAAAAAAGTAGCCACTGGATAATTAAACAATGTAAAATGTAACTTTTTTAAAAATAAGAAGCTATGGTAACTGTTGCAGTCAGCTTTCTCATTGCTGGCACAAAGAACCTGACCAAAAGCAGCTTATAGAGGAAAGGGTTTATTTTGGCTTATAGACTTGAGGGAAAATGACGGCAGGAGCAGACGATGGACATTATCTCCAGGCCAACATCAGGTGGACAACAACAGTGTGCCAATCACTGGCAAGGTGAAGCTGGCCATAACACCCATAAGCCCACCCCCAACAACACAAGGTTCCAATTCCAAAATTGCCATCACCTTGGGATCAAACATTCAGAACACATAAGTTTATGGGGGACACCTGAACCAAACCACCACATTCTGCCCCTCCCCCCAATAAACTGATAACCATACATAACGTAAAATGAAATGCATTCAGTCCAACAGAATATTCACACTGCAAAAGATGGCACTGGACATAGCAAAGACAGACTTAACTAATACAGGATTTAAAATAAACAGGGAAAACATCAAACTCTAACTCCAAGTTTGATAACTCTAACTAGTGAAGAATCTTTGGAGTTCAAATTCCACCCCTCCAGCTCAGCTACTGAGAGTCTGGGAAAACTTCATCCAGTGCCGGCAGCTCTCCTTAGCAGCCATCACATAGTCCTGGTATTTCATTGGGTCTCCATGGCAACCCACGGTTCATCCTCATGGCTCCAGTGTGCTTCCATGCAGGGAATCCAACAAGGCTGCTTCACACTGCCCATGGCTGTTTCCAAAAAACAAAACCATGTTGCAAGTCCAATGACCCTCTCTTCCTACATTTGTTATACTCCAAAGTGCCAGGTGGGCTCCCAATTTGTTAATCCAGGGGAGAACAAAGCCAACCTTGAAGAGCAGGAAACCTCCTTCTGCATTCAGGCCCCTTACCTCAAAGAGTCCGCATTCTTCCTGCTGTCCCAGTGCAGATCACCTGGCCCAATCTCAATGGTTGTCATCTCTCAAACAATTGGGGCTGAACAGGCAGCAGTTTTGGCCTAATCTGCTCACACCAGTCCTTTTCTATGCAAAGCAATCCTGCACCTCAGGACTCAGACAGGCAGAACATAGCAAACCTCTCACTGAAACTGCTTCTATACCAGTCCTGACAAAGTTCTTTCTCATACAAAATCACAGGGCTCTAAATGTCCTCATGGCTGCCCAAAGTGACACATGTGCTGTTCTTAAGGTTAAATGCTGTGTGTATCTCTTCTTAGTAACTCTGTTAATGTATGTCATCTGCTTTACAAGCCATACAGGAACAGTCTCAGACCATATGAGATGCTACAATGCCATTCGATAAACAATTTTGGGGATGGATCTCGAGTCTTCCACGGCGGAAAACAATCCAATACCATCTACACTGAACCACTCTACACTGGACACCCTATATGGAACGCTCCCCACTTTGGGGGGAGATACCCCACTTCCTGCCTCACAATGATAGGCAGGACAAAATCTTAACAATGTGGTGTATGATTGATGGGTCTCTCTCAGGCCTTAGGTAGGGACCCTTCCCTCTCTGAGAGATACCCCCGACTGCCGTAACTTAATGTCTATATTCAGAGCAAAGAGGCTAAGAACAAACTTTCAGAATCCCAAAATCCCAACAGCAGTTGGGATGTCCTCAAGAGGGGGGGGGGAAATATGGGAGTTTAGGAGAGAGACCCCCACATAATGTTGCCAAGCTCCTCCTTAACCCCACCCAGTCAGAGTTTTGCCTTTGCCTCCTACAGGATAAAAATGGGTATTCTTGTTTAATTTTTTTTTAAACATGTACTTTTTTTTCTGGAGATTTTGATTCCACACCTCAGTACCCTAACAGCAGTTAGGGTTATTTCTTCAGAGGGGGGGACTGTGACAGTTTCAGGTAAGCTACATAGACCCCCCCCCCCTCCCTTGAGTGGGAGGTGACTAGCTAGAACTAAAACCTAGGCGCTAAAAATGATTGGTCAGGTATGAACCAATCACCTGTCTAGACACTCTGCTCACCTGGGGCAGGAAATACTCACTGAACAGATAATTCTGTCTCTTCTTCCCACATGGCGTCCTAGGAGGAGGACTTCTGATTTTTCAGGCCTTGGGAAGGTAAGGCCTTCCCCTCACCCCAGCCATTGGGGTGAGGCTCAAGATTTTTCCCACATGAACCTATTTTTTTCTCATGATGGGAGTCCTCTGTTATCTTTCCTTTTCCTGCTTGTTTAGCTAAACAGCTTAGATTTTGTTAAAACCTCTCCCACGTGTTCTCCCCACACTGGTGGCTGGAGAACTGTAACTCCACATTTTCCTTTAAATAGTCTCCCACTATACCTTAACCTCTGGTGGTCTATGATTTTAATTCTTTAACTTTGTAGACAAGAATTCGGGTACTCCTTAAATTTTGAGGTACACTGAAATTTTGCTGGGTATTATCTAAGTTTTAATCCTCAGCTCAGCCCGCTACAGAACCTCACAGTCCATAGTTCTGACTGCATTCAGGTCTTTCAACTGTGACCAGAATCCATCAAGCTGTAATTACAGCACTACAAGTTATTTCTCACGCCAAGGTTTCAAATCCTTCCACATTTCTCCTGAAATTCAGTTCCAAAAGGCCAAAGCCACAAAATCAGGGTTCTAGAGGAAAAGACATGACTTCTCAGCACCAGTTTAACTGGTGCACTCAGCTTTCTCATTGCTGGCACAAAGAACCTGGACAAAAGCAGCTTGTAGAGGAAACGGATTATTTTGATTTATAGACTTGAGGGAAAATGATGGCATGAGCAGAGACTGGACATCACCTCCTGAACATCAGGTAGACAACAGCAGCAGGAGAGTGTGCAAACACTAACAAGGGGAAGCTGGCTATAACACCCATAAGCCTGCACCCAACACACACCTACAGCAAGGTTCTAATTTCAAAATTGCCTTCGGTTGGGGAGCAAGCATCCAGAACATTGTTTATGGGGGACACCTGGATTAAACCACCACAGGGTCTTTTCAAGTGGTGGCAAGTGTTGACGGAATTCAGAAATTCAAGAATTATTTCTTCATAGCTGGATCTATGACTTTGCAATGGCAGACTTTCTTATTTACTGCATTCCCTACAGACAACTATTCAACTTATGTTATCTTAAAATGAACTTTACAAGAGCAAGCAGAGTATTTGGAGTAATTTCAGATGTCTTATATGCCTATTTCATTCTCAATAAAATATACAAATTATGTCATGTTTTTTCTTCACAAAACATTATTTCCTTAAGAAACAAATAACTGATGAAAGAGGGCTTTTACATACACACTGATGAAGAAACCAATTAAAACAAAGCTGTCTTTCAGAATCTTGGAGAGGGGAGGCAGGGCATGGCCACTCAGTCCACAGTCATTGCTAAGAAAGCTGTGAAGACGTGAAGGAGCTCGAGTTCCTTCCTCTCTCGAGCAGAGAGCCCACACCACAAACCAGCCTATGTGATGGACATGTCGGAGTGCTTTATATTCCAAAGAATATTTGATACATTCAACCCAACTAGCTAGCGTCCATGATCATCTAGATGTTTAGCACACCCTGTCAGAAGGGTTCGGCTGAGAATAGGGCATGTACTTATTTACCAGGTCTACGGTGCTCTTTTCCTGTTATTCCAAATTAAGAGGTTCACTTTACATGGTGACGCTCTATGCTTTTTCATGTCGATTCCAACCTGCTAAGTAGATTCATGACCCACTAATGGGCCCCACTTGCAGCATGAAAGACTGGTTTTCACCTCTCAAAGGTCTTTAATTCCCTTATCAAGGACAACCTTGTCCTCACTTTCAAAGTAGCAATGTGCTTCCAGACTATTTTCACAGTTCTTAAAACTAAAGCCTATTCTAAGAAAAGATATAAAACATGAAAAAATATTTAAAAATAGAACTACAACCTGGAAAAGATTCGCTATCAATAAGTCATGTAACATACATTCAGTTCTCAATGTGAAAGAGCATTCCACAGGAGAGAGTGACATTTCCTCCCCTGTGCCGTCACAGGAGACATTGTCATTCCTCACAAATGGCAGAGAGGGCTGTTACTAGCCTCTGAGGTACAGATCAAAAATATGGACAGGCCGGGCGTGGTGGCGCACACCTTTAATCCCAGCACTGGGGAGGCAGAGGTAGGAGGATCGCCATGAGTTCGAGGCCAGCCTGAGACTACAGAGTGAATTCCAGGTCAGCCTGGGCTTGAGCGAGACCCTACCTCGAAAAACCAAAAAAAAAAAAAAAAAAAAAAGAATACAGAAAGGAGAGTCCTCAGAACGAAGAATGAGCAACCCTAAATGTGAATAGTGCTGAGGTTTGGAAGTGCTGACTCAAGGCCAAGGCTAGGAACTTTTTCTCAAGATTTTCTGTAGTTCTTGGCTGGGTTTCACTTGGTCAAACAGTGATATTGTTCAAGTCACTAAAGGTACACCCAGGGAAGTTTACCCCAGAGATCAGCAGTTATGCGAAAGAGTTTTATGTTTCCACTTCCTTTTTTTTTTTAAACATGTAAGTGGAATGCTTCATTTTTCTTTAAGTTAAAAGTGGGGAAAGTATTTTTATTAATCATCAGATCCCAAATGAAGTTTAGCTCTGGCTCATGAGCTTTTACCTTCAGAGGGGAAATGGTCCAATGGGGTCAGGAGAAACTGTCCCCTCATTTTCTCATTGACTTTGTACACTGAGAAGAACAAGGATCTACCTTTGCCAAGGATATACCCTATTACTCATATTATCAAGTCACAACTGGCAGAAAGGATTACTATCACTGGAGGGGGTGTGGCTCAAAGGCGTCACTCTAGTCTCAGCCCCTGACCAATTCCTCCTCCATCTCTGCCAGCCTCTCTTCCTTCTGCTTCCATGATGGTCTCCGACAGATGACAACCGACTCTAAAGGGTAGAAGTTTGGTAATGAGACTGGGATGGGAGGCACTGGCACAGTGCTCCTTGCCTGGACTGCAGATGCATCTAGGGATTCTCTGGAACGCGTGTTCACTTCCTCAGCAGAGGGCAAGGTCAGATGTGTTAAGCCAGATACAAACTGTGATACTGTTCCAGAAAAAGAACTGAACAGCTTTTCTTTCTTTCACTACTTATCCCTAGAGAAAACAGACAGAGCACTGAACATATCTAAACAACAATGAAATAATGAAACTATGAATGCAAGCTTATTTTCAGCTATGCTAGTTAAACTCCAAACCAAGCGTGTCTCTCTTGATGCTGGTTACACGAGACCCTCCCAACACCCTCACTCAGCACAGTGACTGATTAGACCTACATACTAGGAGGAAAAAAATGATGACATCAAAATGGAAGAGTCTTGTTGGAAAGGAGGGATTTCAGTGGAGGGGGGGCCTTAGGAGGGGGGAGAAAGGAAGGAAGGTAGGAGGGAACTATTATCATGACATAATGTCTATATATATGGAAATTGTCATTAGAAAGCTAAAAATAAATAATAGGGAACTGAATGTTAATAATAGGAATTCTGTGTGACTTCCAAAAATGTGTCATTTAGCAAATACAAATACAGGACACTTGCACAAATGTGGCAAGACAGAAAGCAATGGAACTTTCATTACATATGCTGTGAAAAGGCTTCAACTTTCCCAGAGAGCTATCAGGGATTTTGTTCCTAACCATGATACTGAGTCTCATTATACGTCCTCTAAAAAAGTGTCACTTCTGCCATGCCTTATCAATCATCTGGGAGATCATTGTAATAGTTGCTATTGTCATAAAAGAGGGATTCTTGCTAATCACCTTTCCCAACGGAATAAGAACTAGAAATGAATCATCTTCATTAGTAGAACTCAAGAACACCAAGTGCACCTTAAAGTTTAGATGCCAGTCAGTGCATCTCATCCAAACCCCCACGCTCTCCAAAACCACACAAAGAAAACAAACAAAGCTCCCAGGTTTTCCGACTACATAAAACCCCAAACAAACAAAATTGACAGTTGAAGTGTCAGTGGAGCAGAGACCAGAAAGCCACCCATCACCCACCAGCAAGTGTGCAGGCATTAAGAAAATGCACAGCACAGATACAAACTACTTTCAGAAAGTTTGTCATGAGGAAAAGCAGAGATCTAAGCTACCTGGATAGTGAATGGGTGAAAAAATAAATATATAGACGGAAGCCACTGGCATCTGTGCGTGTCTTCAGATACAGGGATGAAAGTGTGCTAAGGCAAGTTTGCAGTGTCTGCTCAGCAATGTGTGGACAGAGTGACAAGGACAGTTTCAGGAGGGAGAAGAGGGAGACAGGAAACAGCTAGTTTTCAAAATGAGGAGTAGGGAAGGAGCTAGCTCGACCAGGAGGATGGTCAAAATGCTGCCACTGAGCCAGAGTTCTCTGAACCGAAGGAAGCACGCAGCGGAGACCATGGGATCAGCCCAAGAGGCAGGGTAGGAACACGGCTGGGTGCCGGAGCTGGAGCAGACAGAAAACTCAGAGAGACAAACGGACCAGGTGAAGGAGGGGCCGCTGTCACACCTGACCTCAGGGAGCCATGCACTTAGCCCCTCAATAGAAAGTCCTCTCAAAACGGCCTGCTTGGCATGCTCAGCCTTCGCTTCCTTCTGAAAGTGTGGAGGTTTTTCATCAAGACACACCCAGACTGAAGGAACTGGGATCCACTTACACTCAAACTTTAAAATACTGAATTCTGCTCTGTTTAGAAATGTACTGTGTGGGGTTGAAATTTGTATGAGTATGCAGTAAAGTTTTACACAAAACTTGTATAAACTTGTGTCCTGTGGGGTTTTTTTTCCTGCTGAGTTGGCAAAGAAAACGGCTGTGGGCAACTATCAGAATCCAAATACTCATAATTAATAGTAATTAATAACTCATAATTAATATTTCTGGTGGGAATTTAAATCACCATCTGAAGGTCACAGTGCAAAGGAGTTGGTTGCACTCTCTGGTAGGGATCCGGCTGTCAATACTGAAAGCACACCTCTCGTAGCCAGGGGAATAGAGCAGACAGATTCCTGGGCAGAGTGCTAAGCTCTGAGCAAGCAGGCAGTAAGGTTCCTGAGGGTTCCATTCCCAGGGACCTGAGAACCTCAAGCTCCTGAACAACGTAAGTGTAGGGTCAGCCAAAGGCCAATAGCATGAAGCACTGGCAGGTGTCCGGGATCCTACACCAAATAAAGTGCTCAGGGAACAGATCCATGCCAGACATAGGGTACTTAGGACAAATATTTTCAATAACACACACCAGTCAATATTACAAGAAAAGAAGAAACAAGTCTCTCGACTGACCAAGACGAACAGGCAGTGTGGGAAGTACTAGGTGGAGATGAGCTCCTCGGGGAGGGGCTGGCCCAAGGAGTTCTGAAGGACTGGAGACGTATTCCAAGTTTAGGAAACTGCACATAGAAACAGAGCGGTGCAGGAAAATAAGGTCCAATGTCAGGAAATGATATAGTAGTGGAATACTGAGTGGTTCAGTCTTAGACTTGAACTTCCAAAGTGTAAGAGGTGTATATATGAAAGTAGGACAGAGCAGAAGGGCCAGGCAGTGAAAACTACATATATAAAATATATTCTCTATATATACATAGCAGAGTTTGGAATGTATTTTACAAGGGATTAAAGGGGCTGCTAATCACACTGTGGACGTCACCATGGAAAGCAGTATCCTACTACATGAAACTGTGCTGGCCCAGAGTGACCAAACAAACACTGGTCCAAAGACTGGACACAGACCAGAGGCAGAGCTTACGGAGAAGTAGGCAGGCAAGAACCAGAGGCGGAGAAGCTTGTTCTCACAAGGTACTAGAGCTTGCGTTCACGTGCCCATTGCTCTCCTAATTCCCTTCTGTTCTAGTCCTGTGAGTTACTTCTCAAATATTTACAAACTGTGATCTAGAAACCCAGCAATCTTTCAAAGCGTCCCACCTAAACCTAATTATCTGCAAGACTTCCGTTTCCCCAGGCCTGTAAACTCCATCCCTCTTAATCTAATAGTGTGCATCATCCTGCGGCTAACATGGAAGTGGATATATCAGCATGTATCTATGTGCATATTTACATTCCAACTTGAACATAATTATTTCCTCAACTAGACTGCAGACGCTCTGAAGGGAATAGTAGTGTTTTGTCTGAATGTCCCAGGGCTTTACTGAGATATGTGCAGTGCACACTCTCCTGAGAGCTTACAATGGCTGCTTCTCCTTGCTGATGACTCTAAGTTCAAGCAATACATTTCCCACTGGAAAGTTGCATGTGCTCCTCTTAACAAAAGCCTTGCTCTCCCTAGAAAGCAGTCTTTCAACTCTATACCCTTCAGAGTGTGGGTTGATGTGTAGCTTTAGAAGGTTTTAGAATTCACCATTATGTCATCTGTTTAATAGCTATTGTACGGTATTCATGAATTACGAGGGTATTTGCATTTTCTATACCTTTGAGTGATGCTTAATCTATATAATGGTCTCAAAAATTATGATGTTACTAAGCTAACATTCTGAACTGACTTTCTCAAAGACTATCTACAAATTTAATAAAATATTTGAATGATCTAATTATTTCATAACTAATGAGTACCTTGTGACTAAGTTTTACACTTTAAAGTTTTTATCTTGCTCTATGCTTTATTGGTGTTAAAATTATGGTGGTATGCAAATATGGAACAGAAAGGAACATGAAACTAGTTGATAAGTGCATGACAATTGGAATTATCATCTAAGTATTTTGTTTTACACAATGATCACTGTCTTTTGTAAATTATTGCGAGAGGTAAATCAATGTGTAAACCTAGCCTCTTCTCATTATACATGATCTGGTTATTTCCTTTTAGAAATTAATCCACATAATCCCCTGGCCTTTCCCCTTCTAGCCCTGGTTCTTTCACTCCCATCTCTCCATCTGAAGAGTTAGCTTCTGGGCTGGAGAGATGGCTCAGCAGTTAAGGCACTTGCCTCCAGTGCCTAAGGCCCCAGGTTCAATTCCCTAGGACCCACATATGCCAGACCCACAAGGTGGTGGCCCTGGTGCATTCTCTCTCTCTCTCTCTCTCTCTCTCTCTCTCTCTCTCTCTCTCTCTCTCTCTCTCTCTCGCTTGAAAATGAATAAAATATTTTTTTAAAAAAGAGAAAAAAAAGAGTTAGCTTCTGTGGCCTTTTATTTATTTATTTATTTATTTTGGTTTTTCGAGGTAGGGTCTCGCTCTAGTTCAGGCTGACCTGGAATTCACCATGTTCTCAGGGTGGCCTTGAACTCACAGCAATCCTCCTACCTCTTCCTCCCGAGTGCTGGGATTAAAGGCGGGAGCCACCACGCCTGGCAGCTTCTGTTGCCTTTTAAGAATCCAGTTCTCATGTTCAAATGGATTGAACACCATCTCCAGAGGGAAATTTTGTTTCTGCTTATCTCACTGGAAAATCTACCTAAAAATTATTCATCTGAAATTAAAAAAATTTTTACTTATAAATTTCAAACTGTGGGATTGAAATCTGATCATCAGCGTACATTCTAACTTTTACACTGTGAAAAATTCATCAGAAACAGAGCAGAAAAGAATGATCTGATTTTTGCCCTGGACACAGCTACATAAAAAATAGTTGATGTTTTGATGCGGTGCTTGATTCTTTTTGAGCTAGGGCCTTACTGTATAAACTAGGCGGACAGGAACCCTGATCCTCTTCCTTCAGCCTCCCATGTACTGAGATTAGAGGCATGCCCGTCTTCCTTATGTTTTATCAGACCAAGAAAAGACAAGGAAAGTTCTAAACTATTCTTAGAGATATTAGAAACAATTACAAATGTTTCTTCACAGAAATAAGCTGTTCATGTCTGACAGATAACAAACACTGTCTGTTAAATACTATATAGCATCAAAAGGCAATAGAGGCATACTTGCCAGACCATAAACTTTTCCATGTATAAGTTCCAAATATTATTGTGCAGAGGAAATGATTCTCTTAAAGAATAAACTTTTGTTTCATAGGTTTAAATTAGCAAACCAATATTAATGTCCTTGTGACTGACAAGTTTCTCTCTCAGGCTTTTAGAACAGGGACCCCCCCCCCTTCTCTAGGAGATACCCCAACTGCCGTAACTCTGTGTCCCACCCAGCAGGAAGTAGTTAAGATCTGACACCATCATCTAGTTCCTCCAACAGCAGTTGGGGTGCCTTCAGGAGGGAGGGAGAATGTGGGAGAATAAGTCAGGAGCCCTATGATCTCACATCACAACTTTGCCACACCTACCTCAGTTTACCCTGGGTTTGTGGAGCCTAGCACCTCCCTAGCCTAGCAGGTGGACCGCCCAGGTGTAGGTGAGTCCCTCCTGAATCCAGATTAATCAGGTGGTCTTGGTAAGATTCTTTCCTCCCCCAGGGAGGACAGGAACATTTTCTCATGGATTTCACTTTTATTTCTCTACTCTCTCCTTTTTTGTGAAGGTCTTTCAGAAGCCCTCAGACCAGCGATAGAGGCTCACTCTTCTTTCCCTTCCCTCTTATCCCAGGAATGTTTGAACAAAGTGTGACATTTGTATAAAAATTTAAATAAATTAATGTCCTTGCCAACATATATTAATAGGCATAAACAAGTTAGTCTCATAGATTTAAAATTAATTTCCTGATATTATATCATGTTCAAGTTACATCAGTAGGTCTTCCCAATGAAATGACCCAAATTCCTAGCCATAATGTCAACTGGAGATATAAATTCTATCATAGCAGAATATCAACTTCCTATATATAAATTGATTATATCAGCAAATGTGCAATCATATTAAGTTCCATTTATTTTAAGTTTTGTTAATGTGTATTTTACAGAAAAGAAAGTTGTGAAATCAAAGATTTGAAGGTGAACTTTATAGGATTAGAATTCACATATACAAACTACATCTAAAATGCTGATACAGGAAACAGAAGTAAATAAATGAAATCTATTTATAATTAAATAGACTGCTAACACATCTCTGCTGTGAAAGTGCAGCAAATTTTCAAGATAATGATAAATTTTATTCTGATTCAACTAGAATGAAAACCCAGTGTCAGCAGAAAGCCTGTTAAGTAGCTATATATGGAATTAATTGGAATAAAGGGAACATATTCCACTATTTAAAAATGACAGAAAGCACAGTTCTACCTGAATGCATTTTGGCCTAGGCTGGACGAGGGGGGGGAAAATCCACTTATCATGAAACGTTTTTTCACAGTTTATCTTTCATTCTAGCTAGACGCGAATTGAAAACAATCTGGAAAAACATAAGGAATTACTCATACTTCTACCAGGAAAAGACAAATGGTAACATTTTAATACTTCCAGCTTCCTCCAAAGATACCTTGTAGCCCAACACTGAATGTGGACCCTCCCATTATTTGAAATTCTATAAATGTTTAAAACTCTGCTTCTCACTCTTGTGAGACTTCATTTCAGTTATGTGAAGGAATTTCACCCGACCCTCAAGTAATGTGTTAGGCTGGTAAGACTGGCTTAAAATAAATTCTGCTTCAGAATTTTTAATTTTTATTTAAGGGTCCTTTGGGTAAGAAATAAAAATATTTCAATTAAGGTATTAAATCCCTAATTTTGAATTTTCATATACTTACCTAACTAGCTCTTAATTTACCAACTTAATAACTAAAGATCAATAATTGATATTATGATTTTCATTTGCAAAACTCCTGCACACTCTCATTTCATTTTCATTATCAATGAAATTGAAGTGTATTCTCATCTAAATAAGGCAGAAAACAAGATATATAATTAAACAAAATTAACCCAATTTCGAAGAAATGGAAGTCATGTACTTTAATTACTAATGTGATTTCTATTTGTGCTAGTTTATTTTGTTTATATAAAAATGACAGAAAAAAATAAACATTTGATAAAATGCTTTGATTAAAATGAAGTAATGTTGCATGCTTTATTAGTTTAGGCATGATATTCCAAAAGAAAATTCCAAATGCAAAACAATGGTCTCATATAATTTACTCTATACTCCTTGCAATATTTTTTTAGAACTTATGTGCATGTGTGTGCACGCACGTGTGGGAGCACGCACAAGTTTTTCTTGCTGCAAATGAACACGAAGGGCTTCTGCCACTTTTTATATCTGCCTTTGCGTGGATGCTGAGAACTGAATCTGGGACAGCAGGCTTTGCAAGCACGTGCCTTTTAATCGCTGAGCCATCTTCTCAGCCCTACTCCAGGACTGCTTCAAAGCACTGTGCACACAGCGTCTCATCTAGAAATACGCGAAACAGTGGGAGTCTAGCTGTGAAGAGGATTGAATGAATTGATGTGCCTAAAGCTTCTGACCAAGTAAACTCCAGTTCAGTGTTTTCCCCAAGTCTGATTCCCCTTTTTAGGAGGTACTAAAACTTCTACAGAGAAGTCTACACTCTAATGCTATAGTAAGTGCTGATAAGCCTCTGAATTTTAACGTTATTATGCATAAAGGCACCTATATCTAAAGCATTCGGCTTTGCAAACACGTATTTTCCTTACAGGTCATGCGCCCACGCGCTGGTTTCAGCATCTTGTCAATGATAGTTTCGTTACTCTTATTCTATGCTGACCATGAACACGCAAGAAGCTAGACTTAAAGATGGAACTGAATATATATATATATATATATATATATATATATGTGTGTGTGTGTGTGTGTGTACGTATATATATATATGTGTGTATGTATGTATATATATGTGTGTATGTGTGTGTGTATATATATATATATTCCCAGCAACAATACAGTACAGCCCTACCTTCTCACTGCAATAAAATGGGGGACGCAATGGGAAAATGAATGTAATACGAATGTCAACGTTATCCAAGTACGGTGTGCTGCCCTGAACTGGCACAAAAAGTCGTGCATTCTCTTTCCATTACAATTAGTCAACAATTTTGCCCCCTTCTGGAACAGGTTTTTCTAGGGTTGTAGACAGAAAAAAGAAGTTCTGTCACTTTGCAGAAAGGCTTGTCCCTGTGGTGTGGGACGCTCCCAGCAGCTCCGGGTGAGACCAAGGCGCGGTGTGAACCGGCCCCTCGGGAAAGGGACGGCCACGAACGTGCCAGGACGCAGGTCACCATCAGCCATCAGCTCGAAGATGCGGGGCTCCCTCCGGGTCTCCCCGGCCCCGAGATGCGGGGCTCCCTCCGGGTCTCCCCGGCCGCGAGATGCGGGGCTCCCTCCGGGTCTCCCCGGCCTCGAGATGCGGGGCTCCCTCCGGGTCTCCCCGGCCTCGAGATGCAGGACTCCCTCCGGGTCTCCCCGGCCGCGAGATGCGGGACTCCCTCCGGATCTCCCCGGCCGCGCGGGGCCGGCGGCGGAGCCCACCTGCGCGGGCGGGCGGGCGCGCACTCACCTTGCTGGGCCCCGGCGTGGCGGAGCCCCGGCAACAGCAGCAGCAGCAGCAGGGTCGGCGGCATGGAGGAGGAGCGGCCGCGGCGGGCGCGGGGGCCGTGCGGGTTGCGCGCGGCTCTCAGCGGCGCCCGGCTCGCCATCGCCGCGGCCCGCGGCCCGCCGGCATAGTGCGGGGCCCCGCGCGCGGCGCCCACCCGGCGAGGACGCGGCGGGCGGCGGCGGCGCGCCTCGCCTCGCCTCGCCCCGCGCCCCGGCCTCCGTCGTCCCCGGCCTGCCCGGCGCCCCCGCCCGAGGCCCGGCGGAGCGCGGGAGGGAGCGGAGCCGGGCTCGCGCGCCCACCGACCTCCGCGGATCGGCTCGGCTGGCGGGCGGCGGCCGCCTCCGCGCTCCCTCGCGCTCTCGCTGGCGCGCGCCGGGCCACGCCTCCTCGGAGCCTCGGCCAATCCTCGGCCAGTTGGGGTCCGGCTCCTCCCTAACTCAGCGTCATCCAATCAGCACGCCCTCCCCTCGGCCGACCCGCGGGCTCCGCGCTCCCTCGCGCTCTCGCTGGCGCGCGCCGGGCCACGCCTCCTCGGAGCCTCGGCCAATCCTCGGCCAGCTGGGGTCGGGCTCCTCCCTAACCCAGCGTCATCCAATCAACACGCCCTCCCCTCGGCCGACCCGCGGGCTCCGCGCTCCCTCGCGCTCCCGCTGGCGCGCGCCGGGCCACGCCTCCTCGGCCGCCTCCGCCAATCCTCAGCCAGCTGGGGTCCGGCTCCTCCCTAACCCAGCGTCATCCAATCAGCACGCCGTCTCGTCGGCCGACCCGCGGGCTCCGCGGCCCGCCCCTGGCTGCGTCGTCCAATGAGCGCGGGCCCCGGCAGCGGCCCCGCCCTCCCGCCCGCCCACCCGGCGCCCGTTACGGTCGGGGCCGCGGCCGAGGAGCCGGATCCCGCGGGGGCCGCGGCCGGGCCGGACTTCCGGGACGGCTGCGTCCCGGTCCGCGGCTCCGGCGCGGCGGAAGGGGTGGGGGCTCTCGGCCGGCGTCGCGTTCTCCGCTTGCGGCTCCAGCCAGTGTTCATGGAGGCTCCGACGTCCGGTTCTCCAAGCGCGCCTTTCCCGAGCCCGCGCCCTGCGCGGCGGGGCGGCTGGGGCAGGTCGGGGCCGCTTCTCTCACCTCCGAGCGCTCCCAGCGCTGAAGCCGCGGAGATCGTGTTGCCGCTAATTAGGTTTCGCAGGATCTACCGCGGGCGATGTGTGTGCAAGTGAGAAGCCAGTGCAAATCAGACCCTCGGCCGATTAGTGGAGACCGAGCCGAGCGGAAGAGGAATGGGCCCTGCGCGGAGAAGAGAGGTGCCACCTGATTTTCTTTTAAGTATTTTATTTATTCATTTTCAAGCAGAGAGAGAGAGAGAGAGAGAGAGAGAGAGAGAGAGAGAATGTGAGAGAGAACCAGGGCCACCACCTGTGGGTCTGGCTTATGTGGGTCCTGGGGAATTGAACCCGGGGCCTCAGGCAATGGAGGCAAGTGCCTTAACCGCTGAGCCATCTCTCCAGCCCCTGATTTTTTTTTATTTAAAAGGGACCCCTGAGAGGATTATGGCGCCACGAACAAGCGCTGGGAATCAGTAAAAGTATAATATCACTTGATGGTGGTTTAATTTAGTTGATGGAGTCTTTCACAAAGCTAGCAGTAGGCTCTGTGACAGCTTGTCGTGACTCTGGACAACAGGGATAAATCCACGCTCCCAGTGGGCTGGTCAGATCAACCTCTTGCGCTTCTGTGGCAAGTGGCCAGCCATGAGCCAAGGGTTCTAATCTCTAAAGCAGCCCATCTCATTGTTGGACTCCCTTTCCATGGGGCCATGAGTAATAAAAACCTTGAGGTCAGAGTCAGCAAGTTGCAGTGACCCAAGCTCAGATTCTACCAACTGCGTGGAACTTCGTGGGAAGCAGAGAATTTACCTGTGAACTGACACAGCTGTGAAAACGTCCCTAGAAAGGGTAGAACCTGGGACATGGCTAGCCCCCCTCTTGTGAATACAGCCTGAAAAAATTCTGTAGCCATTGTTAAAAGCAAGAAGGAACACTTGAATTTTCTCATCTCCACTGAGCAGTTTGAAAGAATGGGTACAGTGAAGAGTAAAATGGTGTGGAGGTCCCGGAGGGCAGGGCAAGGAGAGAAAGGGGGAGCAAATACATAGAACAGTGAAATAAAAATGCCTAGAAAATGAAGCCATCTGACTCTTGTTTCTTTTCTGCTTCGGCCAAGGGGAAAGTTAGTGAAAGCGCCTGCTTGATAGATCCAGAGTGTAGACACACGTGGTGGATAGATGTAACTAGGAAAAAATTAT
Organism: Zapus hudsonius; assembly: GCA_004024765.1. Taxonomy (NCBI): domain Eukaryota; kingdom Metazoa; phylum Chordata; class Mammalia; order Rodentia; family Dipodidae; genus Zapus; species Zapus hudsonius. The sequence goes on along the minus strand of PVHP010008067.1, from coordinate 5,073 downwards.
AAAGAAGAGATGAATAGAGAGGAGGCTAGGATTAAGAGACAGGGGTGCCCATCCCCACCCAGTTAGGCTGCATGCAGGGTAGGGATAGGGAATGGAACTCATGGGGGGGGGTAGTTCAGGCCACAGAGGATGAGAGCTGGAAGCAAGGGAATGAGGGTCCCAGGAAGTAAAGACAACCAAGAGGACAAAAGAGAGCAGGGCCACCACCTTTGTAGTGTTAGGTTCAAGTAGGCAAAGAAAACTGATAGGTTAATAAATCTGGAGGATGGATCCCAGAATCTGCCCACACCTGGGTTAGCTGTGGTCGTAGCCTGCTAGACTGTGGATAACAGGTGGCATTGTAGATCAGTCTTGGTCAGACATGAGTTCCAGTTCTGCCAAGAGAGATGGCATGTGGACAGGGTGTGGAGTGGCATCTCCTGATTCTCTCTGGGCCTCAGTCCCTGACTGAAACTGCCTACATAAGCTAGCTTCCTATTTTCTGTCACATGGACCAGGACTTGTAGCAATCATAGTTGACGATTACATGAAGCAATGCTTCAGATATAGGCTCTGTGGAAGGCTAAGGCCACAGGAAAGGGTCCTCAGGGTAATTGGATATGAAATACCAGAAATTGAAAGGTACATATGGTTCTTATTATTTACTCTATGTGAAGACATTTAAAAATAAAAATAGAGTTCCATTGGGGAACCAAGCTGGCTGAGGGCAGGGAACCATTCACTGTGGGAGCCACCTCCCTGAAGGTAGGAACTTTCCACCGAGAAGCCAGCTCTCTGGGGATCGGGAGCCTTCTGCCAGGGAAGTGTGCTCCCTGAGGGCAGGTAGACATGGAGACAGCCTGCTTGCTGGGGGTAGGTAGGCCCAGGTGATCCTTCAGTCCCTCCCTGGCAGAGGCCAGGCTTCTGGCCATCTCCACAATCCCATGTTCCTGCTCTGATTGCTCCAAAGGCTTGGGACCCCTGCTTTCAGGGTGCCAGTGTGTTTGGGGCCTGTGCACCCTTGGCTGGTGAAGGGCAAGGTGCATTTGGGGACTGTGCATTCAAGACACCAGAGTGTTTTGGGCCAGTGCAGTTGGTGAAGAGAGTGGTGTGTTTGAGGCCTGTGCTCTAGGGGAAATAGTATTGCAGGGCCTGTGCATGCTGGACTGGTAAAGGACCCAGCATGTTTGGGTCCTGTGTTGGGGAACAGAGGGGAAAAAAGGGGTAATTGCTACTTCTCCAGAACCCCCTGAGCCCAGAGACAATGCACAGCACTGATTACAACCAGAGGAGATTTCTGACCTCCAAAGCAACTTTTGCACCAGCCCAGAACTGCAGGTGCATCTGTAAACTCTGCAATCCAGGCATCGGTGGATACAATGCCATCCCACTCCAATCTGGCTCAAGCCCAAACCAGAACACTTACTGAAGACCTTACAATGGCCAATACTTGCGTCTAAAGAAAATTAGGATTTTATCCCAAGATGGGTAGACCCCAATGCTTGGGCTGCCATTAGCTCTCCAGCAGAGAGAGTTTCCCAGATGCTCTGGGACAAAGATCACATTATTCTCCCCTCATCTGCTATGTGCAGGCCACCATTAGCTCTCTGTGCACAGTTCCTTCCCTGGTGTTCTCTACCCCGGGCTGAGACTCTTGTGCCTCACACCCTCAGCAAACCAAGTGTGGACCACTTTTACCTCTCCTTAAGGAAATTAGTCTTCTACCCTGAGATAGTTAAACCCCAACAAAAAAGATTGTAACACAGTAAGCTGATACGACTCCAGCAATATCACCTTGTCCCATTATGGATGTCACGGGAAAGAATACAGAGGAGACAACAGAAATAAAATCCCAAGGTGAGAACACAATATGCTCAGGTCATAACTGCAAGGATACTCTGACCAAGATAAAGGCTGAGCTGGAAACAGTCAGCAAACACATAAGTAAAGCAGAATACAAAAACACAAGCTTTGTCATCACATTTAACTTAACTGAGGAAAATCAGAATGACCTGAAAAAGAATTTAAAAAATTGAGGGTATGTCAGCAACTAGAGGATCATAATAACCAGCAGACTAGGCTTAATGAAGACATGACTAATTACAAGAATGAATTTCAGGAAGCATTAAGAAAATCAAGCCTAGACCTGAAACTGGAAGTCAACAAAGAGATGGAGACAACGCAGAAAAATTAAATGGAAATAAAAAAATCAAACAGAGCTCTTAAAGGTGTCTCTAGAGTTCCTCACTCATAGAGTTAATAACTTGAAGGACAGAAAAACAGAACTCAAAAACAAGACAGAACAAATTGATTGGGATTCTAAAACCTTCAAGGTATTAAAAAAAATCATTGAAGCAACATGTAAGGGAACCGTGAGACACCCTAAAGTGGCCAAACTTCCAGATCATGGGGATACCAGAGGGGGAGGAAATCCAGGTCAAAGGCATAGAGAACATATTCAACAAAATTCTTGAATAAAATTTTCCAATTTTTTTACAAAACAGAGGCCCATGCCAATACAAGTAGTCCACAGAACTCCAAACAGGACCAAAGAAGAAACTCTCCAAGACATATTTTCCTTCAAATGCTAAATAACGATAGCAAAGAGAGTACTAAAAGCAGCAAGAAAGAAACAACTAATCACATATAAAGGCAACCCCATCAGAGTTTTTCAGTGGAAAATCTGATTTTTCATGAAAGATTTTTCATGCAAGCCACAAGGGCTTAGAATGGAGCTCTTCAAGACCTATAAAGCTATGGCTTCCGACACAGACTAGCAAAAGTATCACTTATAATACATGGAGAAGGAAAAAGTCAATGTATCCCTTTTTATAGATGACATGATCTTATACCTAACAGACCCAAAGGACTCTACCATAAAACTCCTAAAGGTGGAAAATCCCTTCAGCAAAGTGGCAGGATACTAAGTTAACACAGTAAAAGAAAAAAATCAGTAGCCTTCCAGATGCAAATCACAATCAGTGAGACTGTCCCCTTTTTGATAGCTTCAAACAAAAATATCTTGGAATAACACTAACCAAGGATGTTAAAGACCCATATAATGAAAATGCAAAACACTCAAGAAAGAAATCAGGGGGACTTGAGAAGATGGAAACACTTTCTATGCTCCTGAATAGGTAGAATTAATACTGTGAAAATGGCAACTCTGCCAAAAGCAATATACAGATTCAATGCAATACCAATAAAAACTCCAGTTTAATTCTTTGCAGAGATAGAAAAAATAATCTTAAAGTTCAAAGGTGCCAGCCATGTTCACTGGAGAAAAGACGGCATCTTCAATAAATGGTGCTGGACAAATTGAATGAAAACATGCAAAAAAGGAAAATTAGATCCGCTCCTCTCACCATGCACAAAAATCAACTCAAAATGGATTAAAGACTTCAGTATAAGGCCCGAAACTCTTAAAAATCTGGAAGAAAAAGCAGGGAGAGCTCTCCATAACACAAGAGTAGGGAAGATCTTCCTGAACATAACCCCAGTAGCCCAGGAAATTCAACAATCACTCAACTGTAACGGGGTGAGCTGGGGGTTAGAATTTAGATAATGCCCAGAAAAAGAATCCTATGCACCCTGAAATTTAAGGAGTACCTGAATTCTTGTCTACAAAACTAAAGAGTTAAAATCACAGACTATGAGATATTAAGATTCAGTGGGAGACTTTATTATTTAAGGGAACATGGGGAGTTACAGAGTTCTCCAGCCACCAGTGTGGGGAGAAAACGTGGGAGAGGTTTTAGCAAAATCTCTGCTGGTCAGTCAAAGAGAAGAAGGAAAGATATCAGAGGGCTCCCATCATGAGAAGGAAAGGTTCTTGTGGGAAAGAACCCCGACACCCCACCACCACCACAGGCTGTGGTGGGATAGGCTTACCCAAGCTCTGGAATTTCAGAGGTCCTTCTGCTGGCCTGCCATGTGAGGAAGAGACTGCCCTTTGTTTTAGCTAAGCTTTTTAAGAGTTCCCCCAGGTATGTCAGAGAGACAGCTGATTGGCCTGTACCTGATCAATCAGTTTTTGCATATTGGTTTGGGCTCTGGCTAGAGACACCTCCCACTCATGGGGAGGGGCCTATGGAGCTGCCTGAACCATCAAAACCCCCCTCTGAAGAAAGCAGTTAGGGTGCTAACTGCTGTTAGGGTACTGGGGTGTGGAATTGGAAAAAAAGCACCAGAAAGAAGTACACACAGGGCTGGAGAGATGGCTCAGCGGTTAAGGCACTTGCCCCTAGTGCCTAAGGCCCCTGGTTCAATTCCCCAGTACCCACATAAGCCAGACCCACAAGGTGGTGGCCTCTCTCTCTCTGCTTGAAAATGAATAAATAAAAAAACTTTAAAAAAAAGAAGTACACACATATTTAAGAAACAAGAATTAACAAGAATACCCATTTTGATCCTGTAGGAGGCAAGGCAAAGCTCCAACTGGGGAGGGGTTAAGGCGGAGCTTCACAACATTATGTGACCACCTAGGCCCTTCCTCCAACCTGGCATTCCCCTTAAATCCCTGATCTGACCTTGCCACGTGCTTTTTCCCACTTGGGAGATAGCCTAGAGCTTGGGGTCCCTTTCCTCCGATTAAAGCCTTTCCTTTCAGAGTGGTCTCCCATGGTGGTCATTTCTATTCTAACATCTGGTGCCAGCCCTGGCTAGGGGCGCACTCCCGGTTGCCCCCTTGGGTGACTGGACCCCCTTTCTGGACCAGGCCACCACCCAGAGCTGTCATTGGCCCTCTGAAAGCCTCAGATCATCTGTCTGCCTGCCAGCCCCCCTGTTGCGGTCAGCTTTCTAGTTGCTGCGCAGAAAGAACCCAAACAAAAGCAGCTTGTGGAGGAATGGGTTTATTTGGCTTACGGACTCGAGGGGAGACTCCATTCTGGCAGGGAAAACGATGGCGTGAGCAGAAGGGTGGACGTCACCTCCGCCACAGCACTGCAAACAGCGGCAGGAAGGTGTGCCAAACACTGGCAAGGGGGAGCTGGCTTATAACCCCCATAAGCCCGCCCCCGACAACACAGCTCTAGCGAGGTTGTAATTCCCTAACTGCCATCAGCTGAGGATCGATCTATCAGAACACATTCA